>MJUU01050370.1:3776-14859 GCA_002080025.1 Modiolus philippinarum
TGTTTTATAGTGAAGCGTAATATCATCTTTAACTTTATATTTTATTTTTGTTACCTTTGTACTCTTAACAAGATCGACTGCATCTGGTAACGCTCAATATTTATATTCTATAACCTTCTTTCTAAAGTAAATGAGTATCTTCCTCGTGTATAGCTCTGTCCTTAGCTGATTTTGGTTTTTCATTTAGATAAAAAGGATTAATGTGTTCTATAACAACGGCAGTAGAATACCGAAGGAACAAAGCACAAGATTACACAAATCAAAGTCCAGAGACAAGGCAAAAGCAAGAACACCAAAAGACGGAAGACCAAAGACACCACATGCCCACAAAACACACGAACGTTACATATACAACACAAAAAACTAAAGCACTAACAGTGTGAACTCTCAATAAACAAGAGTGACATCAGGTGCCCCGGAAGGGTAAGCATGTCCTGCTCTGTGCACAGCACCCGTCACACTGTCAGTGGGTCAATTCAGGGTAAAGTCGAAACCGGTAATGTCAAATCAGGGAAGACGCGAATCTAGCTGAAAATGTCAGCTTTTACGCATTTCAGTGCATGGCTTTTCAAATAATTTGATTTGATATGCACTGACGAGACCTGTGTTACGGAAATGTCCATCTGGAGAAACTAAATATAAAGTAACTTTGGTATCTTGTTATTCATTGGTACCAGAAGTCTTGGGATGTGTGCCTCTCCCTCTTTAGAAATGATATATCGTCTTGGAAAAAAGTTAATATCCAAAAAACTGAACCAGATATATTTTGAGATGAGTTGAATGATCCCCACGAGCGGTTCTGTAATCCTTATTCCTCTTATCCTTCCTGCCAGGATATATAGGAGTAGAATTATGTCTCTTTCGATTATTAAGTTTCATCAGATAAAGTTTAATGTTCCAGACACATTTAATATGTACGGGTAAAAGTAAGATAGGTGTAGCATGCGGTTTTTGCACAGCTGTTTATTATTATCGCTAAAAAGGTTGCAAAGATAACAATTACATCGGCTATTGTAATATGATAAAGAAAGGAAATAAGGTACATGTCAATGAGACAACATCCCATATCCAGGTTAAAACCATCTAGGGGTCACCGTACGGTCTTCAACATAATACATTTCTTCCCTATGAAAAACTTTTTTTTTATTTAGACTATGTTAGTGCTGCCAACCATCTGGAATGTTATACGAATTTAATGTAAATTTCTAAATAAATTGGTCCAAAAATATTTTTTTATTGTTAGAATCTGTCTTTTTGTCTCATGGACTTTAGCTTTTGACAACTCGTTATTACCCCTATTGCTTAAAAGAAAAACAACGAAACATTCTTACGGCTTTATATGTTAATCTTTGATACGAGTTAAGCTTCATGTATAAAGTTAGAGATATTCTTCAACTTTGAGGATGTCTATTTCTTCAACAAACTGGTTCAAATGACGGTGGATATAATTACGTTAATTGCTTCAATTAAACGATGCAAATCAAATTTGTTTTCCCAATACGATATTCGATTTAAAAACTGATGAACATATTTGTAAAAATTGAAAATTTTATAATAAACATGTAACAAGAATAAAAAATACACACAAACATTATTAAATTCACGTTCTTGAACAGAAAATTCCTGCATTACATACGTAATTTCACTTTACAATATGGTTAGTACTGCCGCTAACGCACAAAGGGAAACTACCAAACCATGCATTTCGTCCTTACCTGAAAAATAGAACAAATACATACTTTACTTAATTTTGACATCTACAAATAAATAACAAAATAAAGAAGGAAAAGGCTATTACAACAACATCAATTTCTCACACAGTTAAAACTAGACGCTCAACAAGATTATATCTTGTCTATGGTTGGGCGTCTGTATAATTTTTAGGATTATTTTCAGTTCTTAAAAGTGTAAGGGGTTTGGGAATACCCCTTTCAGCTGTTTATATGTACAAAACAGTTAGGGCGAGGAAGTACTTGAAATGGAACAATGGAAATCGAGCCCTTGTTTAACTAATGAGGTAGAATGTTATTTTTAGGATTGTTTACCATAGAAGCAAAATAATTATATTCGTTTGGAAGACTTGACAAAAAAGTATCTGCAGATATTTGAGTGTTTTGTCATGTTTTTTTTTTTTTTTTGTTTGTTTGTTTTGTTTTGTTTTGTTTTTTGTTTGTTTGTTTGTCTTTTTAATTTTTTGTTTGTTTTTTTTAAGATTGTTTGTTTATTCACTTGAAGTGTATCGGGAATTATTAAAGCGTTACTTGTGCACAATGGGGCAAAGTTTTAAAGCGTGCATATGATTCTTTATACATATCTATTTTTGTTATAGAATACAGTAGAACCTGTCTAATCCGACAAACTTTTAGGACCATACAAGTACAGTGGAACTTGTCTAATTTGAAAACCTATGGGGACCATACAAATACCGTAAAACCTGTTTAATCCGACAAACTTTTGGGACCATACAAATGCAGTGGAACTTGTCTAATTTGAAAAAACTTTTGGGACCATAAATAATAAGTTTGATTATTCAGGATGTCTGAATAGAAAGTGTAACTTAGCATTTAAAAATCATGACTGGGTTGCACAAAATTTAATAGAGTACATGTCCGTTTAAGAATTTTGAATGTGCTCTATTAGACAACTATAGGCCGACACGATAGGTCTTCTGGGTTTTCCCGAGCATGTCCTCAACCTATTTATTTTTCAGTTTAACGGAGATTCTTATTCCAAGACTGGAAAGGTTGCCACATTCAGATGCTGTTTAATAGACGATATTCCATTTTCAAATTTTTGGGTAATTGTCGACATCTTACCCCGAATCTACTGGAAACTGGTACCTGACGTCAGTTGAGCGTAATCTAGGAATTCTCCTATTTATTTTCTTGGCCTAAAATAAATTGGTTGGAAATGACCCACCTGGGATAAAATGTTGATTTACGACATGTTCGGCTTTTTTCAAATCATAAACACCTTTCATATGTTGATAGAAGAATTTATTCCCTTTGCCCTCATACAGCGGGACGCCATTTTTACCCCGTTTGACCTCTTTGACCCGCCATTCTAATTCCCGGAACGTTCCGGAATTGGACTTTTGGAAGAACGTTTATTGTATTTCTATATTTTGGTACTTTACCATTTAATATTACTGTTGTATTTCCACCTCGCAACACTTATTTGTCTTTTATATACCGGTATTTGGCCAGAAAAGGTTATTAATGGTGGTTCTTTGTTCAAGCAGGGGTTATGCACATAACACGTTGTGATACTATCACAAATAGATATACATTTACAAAATAACTGAGAACATGTGCAGAAAATGCTATCACTTCAGGACAGGTAGCTGTGTAACGACATATGCTTTTTTCCACTAAAGCAATGTACACTAATTGAAAGACAAAGTAAAAAGTAAATATTTTTATGTAAATGAAACGAACAAATGAATATCTTATTGTTGAAAGTACGGATGAAGAACAATAATAAAAGCGATGTTCCATTGCTTTGTTTAATCAAATATTTGTAGAGACTTTGTCTCATGTGAAGTTACTCCTTATCCTTTCATTTTTATTTCTTATCCCGAGTTCCTATCGTTATTTGTCTCTTGTTTTCATTATTGTTTTTCTGGTGCAGTTTGCTTGTAGATTGTGGCTTGTGATTGTAGTTCCTGGCCATTGTAGGTGTTTGCTGTTTTCCTGTTTTTGTAATCTTAATATATTTGTGGTTAGATTATATTATTAATGTTATGGTAAATATACCATAATAAGGAAAAGCTGGTATTGTTGTAACATTTACCTTCAATTTACAAAAACCATCTGTACATATATCACCTGCCACATATATCTAAAGGTTATCCCACAAGGACGCATTGTGTATGCATAAGGTACAAACATGTAAACCCGATAGCCAAAAGGCCCGATGGGCGATTTTATACAGACATACCAAGTCCGAGTGTGATAAATTATTAAATTATTAAATACCAGATAATATATTTAGCGAAGGAAAACCGATATACATTCTTAAAATTTATTTACATGGTTATATGAAATAAATAATCCATATCATTTTAATGATATAAATCCTTATTTGGCCAACAACGATTCTTCATATAGTATTTATGAATAATGTAACTCCAACAAGTTGTGGTGTAATGTTTAAGGCAGAAATCTAGTAAATTAAAGAGGTCTAGAATGAAAAAGCCCTAGATTTAATCTCACTATGGACTATGTTATTTTTAAACGTATTTAAATAATAACCGTAAAACATAACATCTTACTAAGTCAAAAGAACTCAAAGTTCTCAAAATCTGGCATTTACAAAGTAGTATTAGTTCTAACAAGGCGAGACTGCTTGAGCGATCCGATTTAGATCACCCCTACTAGGTCTAAAAGCTTGGATTCATCAGGTGTTAATTTGGGCAAGGACATCATATTAAATTATTTGTTGCAGTGTTCGAAGTAGTACGTGTTTATGATTTTTATTACTGTTTAATTTGATCAAAATTAGATATTAAATGAATTCTGTTGCTTAAAATGACATACAGAAAGAACCGTATAACATGTAACATGAATATGATACCACTAATAATGATATTTAAATGCAGCATAAGCGGAGAACCAATCATTTTAAGGAATGATATAGCAAACTTACTAATTACTATAAGCATTATACAATGCACAGAGCCACAACACAACACTCTGTAATACCTTTTGTGACTTTCAAGCTCTAAAAAAAGATTAAAATGTTCAAACAATAACAAACACATGCTGAAAACAAACGTCGTCAGGGCCTTTTGAGATACATCAACAAAGAGTTGCGAAAAGTTTAAAAAATTAACTGTCTTGAACATAAAAGCTAAAAAGGCTTATCAGAAGTGCAATTTGCCATTCAATTAAGGCCTAATTGATCAGATGTGCAGAATGAGAAGACAAAAAATCTCCCTTACTTTTATTATAACAATTAAATGCCAATGTAACAAAGTCTATGAATACATGGTAAAAAGCAATGGAACAACGCTATTATTGTTGTTCTTCATATTGAACTTATCATGAGGCCTTCAACAATGAGCTTTTCTCATACCTTAAAGTAAGTTCAAAACGAAATCCGATAATGTATTTTTAGATATTTTCACAGAAACATAAACCTTTTGATGAATTTGTCAATGATTACGATATGCCCATAAGATATTAAGTTTAATAGTTTTAGATGAATTATCAATAACTGAAACTTATAACTTAGATTCTGTAAAGATTAAAAAGTTTAGAATAATTAAGGAAATACATTGCGCATATCTGAAATGACTGATAACAGGGTTCTCCATAGGCGGTTATAGCCGGCGTCCCCGACTCGCTATCAATGTTGAAAGCCGGTTGGCAAAATCGGAAATTGTACAGATCCTTATTCATATTGTTCCTAATATTTTTCAATTATTAAATAATTACAGGTAACAGTTCCTTTATTAAGCTGAAATATTTCCAGTTGTCAATGGTTTGTTTACCTAGGCACGTGGTCAAATTGATACGTGAAATGTGTAAACCTAATTAAGAAATTGAGAACATAAATAACAATCATAAGAGAGACTTTTTTATTTATAAATATAGCCCCCAAAATACAAATCAAGATTAAAAACTAGCCTATCCTGATCATTTTTGACATTGATCAATAACACATTACAATGTTGAGTTGTGTCCCCTTGTAAAGTAATCAAAATGTGCGTTTAGAACCTTTTGAATGTTATTTTTAAGAAACATTGTATCAAAATACTTGAGGAATAAATAATTTTAGAACTTTTAAGACTGAATATTGAATTTCATTGAAAACTCTACAACACGTTGCAAATTCAAATTTTATTATACCTATCCGACAAAAGTAAGAAATACTTATTCATGTTCACTGCTTACAAGTGGTAATTTGAAGTTGTACTGTACTAAGCACACAGTTTAATAATCTCAAAGAATAGAAATCTCTGGTGTGCGGATGTCCAAAGTGACAACATGACCTTCAGATGTCTCTTCAGTGAAGATGAAATTAAATACAGTACAAATAAACAATAGGATCTAAATGCAAAGTCAAGTAATTGCTAAGCTCTCTGGGGTCATTGTACATGTACTTGATTTAAGTTGCTGTGGGGGAAAATAAGAATATAGTGTTTTAGAGGAACAGTAGAAGGACTTAAAAAGCTCAATTCTTTATTCAACTTGTTTTTAAATCTTATTTTAAGAAGGGTTGCTACGGATATGAAAACAAAGAAATCACTCGAAAAATAATACAAAATGTGTAAATCTTGATATAAATAGTATCGATATGCAAGTATTTTCCATGTAGACTGTGCTGCGCTTTAACTTACACTGGAAAAGTCAGCACTGTAAAACAACCAGCTACATGTATTACCCAGCATCTATGGAGAACCCTGGGCAAGTTTTTCGAAAGTTGATGTGAAAAGTACTATGTGATTAGGAGGAAGATTTATCCAGCTAATGTGCTTTAGCAATATGTAAAAAAAAACAGTAATATAGTATAAAACAACAATTTGCATTAGTTGCAATATACAGAGTTTAAATACTGCATGAGTTTCAACTACAAGAGGCTTTCTAAAGCCTATATGGCTCACCTGGACTATGTCCTACATAGAGTGTGTAAAAAACGTCGTAGAAGGAACGCTTCGCTAAGATTTATAACTTTATATTGTAGATTATGTTGTTGCCAAGAGAGCGGAGGTAAACAATATATACAGTCCGCCAAAAGTTAAGCATCACTTACTTTTAAAGTTTCACCAAACAAACATGTTGAAAGCTATAGGTATAAAATTTTGCATGATAATAAGCCTTAACATTAAGAATGTAATGGCACTGTCTAGCTTTTGAATACATTATTGAAAATCCGATTTTTGCAACGAAAGAAAAAACGATTTTCTTCATTATGAGATTTCCAGTTTCAACACTAAGTACAATATGGAACATTGCGAGATTTGCTTTCAAATCATTTTTATGGGTGTAAATATGGTACAAAAGTCCATAATTGTTAATTTAGGCTTTAATGGTTTCTTTTAACGGATTTGGAACGCGTCCAAATTTAATCAAAGTAAAAACAAGCGTTTTTCGTAAAATTTGGAAAAAATCATTCCAGAAGTTTCCATGTTCCATAAAAATGTTCAAAACCGTCTAAAATGACAATTTTAACCAATTCTTACAGGTCGGGATTGTTATGCCTCGCAATAATGGAAAACGATTTTTCTGAGAATTAAAATCTTTGAAAAAAAATTACCAATTTTTACCGAAATCCAACAAAAAAAGCCAAAGGAAGAAATTTGGTACACAGGAAATCATTATGTGCACATTTCTACAGACTCTGAATCGAATAAAGGCTTACCGTTTCGAAATCATACAGGCATTGGGACCTTGTTCTGAAATAACAACAAAAACTCAGATTTCAAAATTTTAAAGATTATCAAAAATTTTGCTCGAAAGTTTTTTAATTCATGCCTGCCTTAAAAATGGTCTAAACATTTACAGAACAATAATTTAACGGCAACATTTAGCAAAGAAATTGTTTTGTTTTCACATTTCGTCACATCAGTGGAAATCAATCTTTTAAAATATCGTAAAATTGGATTATCTCCCCTGTATTCAAACATTACCTGCAATATCTACAACTGTCACCTAAAACACAAATAGGAATGTTAATTGTTGTCTTACCTGTGTATCAACACTAACAACAACGATCTTCAATAAGAATTCATGCATTGAATTGAAACTTATTTTCCTGGTCAAAGATACCACATTTTGTCATAAAAATGGGTTGTGCCTAATTTCATAACTTTTCACCTTAAGACAACAAAATGATACACGATTCAAGTTTGACATCCAAATATTAAAATTATCTCATTCGTAGTATTTTGAACAAAAACTCCTCACCTCCATTCAGCTTCAAAAATGATGAACATGTAAAAAGTTAGGTGATGCTTAACTTATGGCGGACTGTATATTTTACGAATAACTAAAAGCTACCTAGACTAACACATCACATTATACTATAGGAAATCGGGATAGAGAAAGGGGATGTTTGGGTACCCATAAACCGGTTTACCCCTACTGCTAGCTCTTGCTAGTGTCGGTACCAAATCCGGCTATCTCGAGTTCCCGTCGTTTTCTACGTTTGTCTTTTGTCTTTTTTGATTGTTTTTCTTTGCGATACCATGGTGGATTGTGGCATGTAATTATAATTTTCGGCTATTGTAGGTGTTTCCTGTTATCTTCTCTTCTTTTACATACGGAACGACTATACTGACAAAGGTTTGTTCCAATTAGTCAGAGTAAAAACTCTTGGAATATAAAGATTACGACAGACGCTAAGAACTCAATCATAGCAATATTAGCTTGAAATGGTGATGCAGCATTAGATCTTTGTACAAAATAGTCAGAACAGCCGGTCAAATACAAAATTGCATTATGGAGTAGTTGCAACGATGCAAATGTGATTACCTGCAGCATATCCTGAAAGAAAAAAAAATACAATAAAGTCATTTTTTTTAATTGGTGACATATGTTACGTGATTGAGTAACCATCGCAATGTACATGTTCTGATTCAGATTTTTAACCCACTTAATGAAATTAAACAATCTAAATGATTTATTATGCTTTCCTTTCTAATCGATGGGTATGTTGCGAACACCTCAAACAATCCGAAAGTAACATTAAAAGTCTCACCAAAATCAAATTTTAATGAGGCAAAGGTCCCTCTGCATTAAAAAAACATAAAGGCTTTTTATAGCGGGAAATGGTTAACTTTTCGAACTTTTGAATTCTCTAGAATTGAATTTTGTCCCAGGTTACATCCCTAGAAAATAAATTCAAAGATCGTCTCAGAATCTTCTAGTCTAATAAGAACAAAATTTACTGGCATTGGTCCTTAGATGTTCTTTTCCATAAAAGATTTCCGAACACAGATGGCCACCAGGGAGAACATTGTTTAGCAATGAAACCTATACATAACACATTCAAATTTCTTATAAGTCTAATTCGAAGAAATTTGTCGCAATGTTACTAAGATAGTCTTTTTCAAAAAAAAGCATATTGTAGGCCCGCACCTCTTTGAAAGCCACCAGCTAAGAATAATTTTACAATGGAATTTTTGGAAACCACATTCAAAGATTTTCTCAGAAACTACAAGTCCAAAAAGAACCAAACTTTGTCATAGAAGTCCGTAGATGATACATCGAAAAACATGTCCGACGTTATCTAAGATACAAAAAATGTATTTACCAGTTGGGACCATAATTTAACATTTTACCATATTGAAACACATTAAGAGACTTTGATATCTTAGTCCACTTATACAACTGGAAGTTATATTGAGTAGTCCCGTTGGAAATTTGTGTCCTGTATGTCAACACCCAATCCAGCGGGGAACATGATTTAAAAATGGACATTTTGGAAAATGTCGTGAACCATGTTTGAGGAAAGCGATAAGAGATTGTGGCAGTTTCTTGATATCTCATATACTTATCAAGAAATCCAATAATGAAAGGATATGGAATACAAAGTCTCTACAAATAAATGATACAACCAATCAAAGGAGCAAAGCTTTCATTGTTGCTGTTCTTCATCTGGAAGTCACCATGATGCCTTCAACAATGAGCTTTGCTCATACCTAATAGTAAGTTCAAGAGCCCTAGCACCTGTTTGAGCAGAATTCTCTGCTACATGTCGAAAACGCTTAATAATATAAAAGAATTCAAAACACGTAAGCACGTTAAGTTGTTTCGGTTAGGTCTATCTAAATACCCTTGTCTTGTTGATTGTAAGGAATATACAACTGAATATTGTAGTTACAACATTTTTGTCTATTTATAGCTATTTTGATATGATCTACACTGATGTGACATAAGTTGTCGAAATTCGCATATGCAAAAAAAAAATGAATTAATAGTAACTTCGGTAGTTTGTAATTTATTGAGCTGATGCCTCTACTGATGGACTGTTTGTCCCCAAGGGTGTTCAACAACCCAGTAGTCAGTTCTTTGGTGCTGTCCGGAAAATCGATTTTGTTGAAAACTAAGTAGTATCTCCCTCATGCGTAGCTCTGTCCTTACCTGAATTTTATTTAGATTCATTTGGGTTTACACTATACCTCCATATCTTATTATATATATATATATAGGCTTAAATAAATATAAGCAAAATATATCATATCGCCGATAGCCCAGAGAGCATAATGGACACCGGAGTTTATTTATTACGATTATCAGAATACAATGTTATGAAATATACATATGTACATATTGTTTACAGATTATTCGAAAAATTTGAGTGAAAATGAGTGAAAATATATTTACAATTATCCAACGTTAATTTATTATTTTTCTCCGTCACTGACGACCTCGCCGGCCAGGAAAAACCACATAAAACTATTATCTCGGTCAAACTACATTTAAGTGTAGTGGAAAAAATATGGAAACCTGTGTCCGATACCAATGCGACAAATCGTCTCGGGAGTAATACTCGGACTTGTAAACAATACAAAAAATAGATAAATAGTCATTATAATAATATAATTATCATGAACTTGTGTTGCCCTTACTTGTGGTGGGCTAGAAAGTGACACAACGGGAAAACTTTTCCCGCTCAAAAAATTACACACGTGATAAATATCACTGCGCCAGCTATTCATAAGTACCGTAAATACAATAATTTCTCCCTATACTTCGAAACGTGAGAAATTATACTTATTTGTTCTCTGTCAGCTTTTACACGTATTTCGTTTAATGGACTTTCAAATGTTTTGATTTGATCTGCACTGATGAGACATAAGCTGTCGAAATTCGCACATGCAGAACATAATTTAACAGTAACTTCGGTATTTTGTTGTTTAGAAAAGGTATAACTATATAAAGAAGAATTTCAAACCAATCTTTCGATGGAAATTTATACGTTACAGCGGGGTCAAGTTTTGGTTCTCTAATTTTATCTCTTGTTGCTATGCTGTTGGTTACAAACTATCAAAAATCGATACTTATTACATGAATTAAATCTAAATACCAATAAGGCACGGACCATTTGATTTTCAGGGGGGGGGGGGGGGGGGGGG
>MJUU01050370.1:14993-33594 GCA_002080025.1 Modiolus philippinarum
CCCCCCCCCCCCTGAAAATCAAATGATCCGTGCCTAAATTAACAGAAGTGACTGTAAGTTGTTAAAATATGTACTAAGGTCATGAAAATTGATAACTTTGATACTGCTCTGAAAGTAAGGAGTGACAAAAATACAAAAAGAACATGTAATTTTTTTAAAAAAGTCACCGTTGCAAGAGAAATTGAAATTATAATGGAAAAATTCGAAGTGATGAAATTTCAGAACCTTGCATAGCATTTTTGTAATCGTTTTCTAGTCTAATAATATTGAAAAAGGTAACCGCTTCAATGGGACAATAAAAGAGCCACTAAAATAGAATGTGCCGAGAATGAAATGAAATTTAACAAAGGGGTTTGATGGCTTGTAGATGACAATAGGGTCACTCCTTAATGAGTTCAAGTGAATGTTTTTTTTTTTTTTCAGAAATTTATATCTGAGATAGGTTTGAGATTTAAGATTGATAGATACTGTTGCGCTGCGCAATCAAATTGCTCATTTGAAAAATGATGAGTCGGATATTGGCCAAGTTTGATATTCGGGCTTTTCCTTTGTGACGTCATTATTGACTGACAGATTTCAAACGATATGGTTCGTCCACTTTACCCCGAATAGGCTCCCTTTTCCCGAAAATAATGCTTAATCAGAACACTTTGTAAAATATTTTTGTTAAAAGCATGTTTACAATTTCAATTTTCGATTTCACCAACATATCATATCGTAAATTATCGATTTACAATAATATATACACTTTGTATAAGGGTCTCATGGATTAAAACATTTATTTCTTTTTAGCTATTTTCCCTGTGCATTCTATCCAAGTAAGTGAGAACCGAACCTGTCTGAAAAGAACAATCCAAGTACAATGGCAACGTCGGAAAAACAAAGAAACGAATTAAGATTTTTGCAGTTGAAGTTAACATATGTGTTATGGTCTCGTGTTCATTTACCCCATATCCTTTCGTAAAAAATATAACTTGAGCACGGCACAGAAAAGAAAATGAAGACACGCACATATACAAAAATGAACAACACTGACCCAATAAAAACCATGGGTGAGATCAGGTGCATCTCCTGCTTCTTATAGGACACCCGCCGTGTTGAACATGTCAACTCCGGTAGTAAAGTCAAATCCGGTAGAGGAAAAACAAACTTTAGTGGCAAAGAGAAAGATCTGTTGTCATCTGGGATATCTCATAGCGGTCCACAAGATCGTGATGTCGACCGTAAAACTTCTGTAGTGATGACCTCAAGTTATGGGCAACATACCCTTGTTTAGGTAGCCTATTTGTAAGCAACCGAGCTCTATTAAGGTAGTCACTGTATCGACCACAGGCCCTTGAGTAGCGAATGAGTTGGGAGATGTAAACTCCGTATGCTGGTGCTTTTGGAATGTTGCTACAAAGAAAGGGGAAGTTGACTATTGGAAAAGTGAAGTCATCGCGTTTGTCATATAGCCTAGTTTGTAGTGTACCTCTTTTACCAATTTCAAGATGAAGGTCAAGGAACGAGGCTGATGTGGAAGTATCTGTAGTATCCTTAATTTCTAGCACTTTTGGATAGATAAGATGAAGAAAATCACCAAAGCGAGGATTGTTTAGGTTAGAAAAATGACTAAAAATGAGCAAACTGATCTCAGTCTTATGAAAAAAACAAGCATGGTGACCCATATATACCTTTTATTTCGGATATCAGGTGGTTAGGATTGGCCCTTAAACTGTTCAGACTAGTAACAAAATCTCATGGATATGAATATTAGTGTCGATCTACCTTAACTGTCTGTAATTTACGAAAACGTGTTCTTTAGTATGCGTACCTATCTGGGTTTTAGTAATAAAGTCTGATTTTAGACTTTCGTTTCAGCTTTTGGTATTTTTTTTAATATTGTTGCCGAGCTAAACATAATCTGATCATCACAAAAATGTTTTAATAAATTCTTCCCTTTTTCAGGTATCATCACAGGTATGTTTGAATTTTAGTATGATATTGAACTTGAACTGCAAACTTCATGTAATAAATCATGACATACATCAATATTATTTTAATTTAAATTACAATTTCTGTCAATAGCTATTATAAAGGATTAAAGAGTAACTTCAAGTTGAAAAGGGAAGAACAAATGAATAGCATCAAAAATTTCGCACTGTTTTCAATCAATAAAACAACTGCTCTGACGTAATCGGAATTACCAGATATGTAATTGTGACAGAAACTATTGGCTATACGGGACTTTTGAGTTGTGTTAAGTCCGGAAACAAATCTATTATTATACGTAAAAAATCAATACATCAATATACCTTGAGAAGGAATCACTAATTAATTAACACTGTTGTGCTAAGGTTGATATCTATTTGTAGCTCTACAGATCAATTGTTTTTTCTTTGTTAATATTTAGTTAAATAATTGCCATGCAGGTTACAAACCACCAATTCATTTCTTTAACATTTTCAACTGAAATTCCCCATATTCAAATCTTTCTGGACAATTTATCTTAAGTTTAACCTGTATGAAACCATATATTTTCCGAAAAGTGCATATCTCGTCAACATCATATCAAAATTTCAGCATACCTTAAAAGCCTTCCAAGAGAGTTCCGAAGGTTGGAAAAACCCTATCTATAAATATACACGATTACGGCCAAAACATTGCGCATTGATAGTATACCGGAAAACCCCTATGATAAGTACTCAAAGGATCATTCTAGTCAATTAACCTTGGTCTTAAAATAAGCCTGATACATCAATGTTCAAACAGGTGTATCATTTTTTTTCATTCCGACATTTATTTTTAAAGGGGCAAGAATTCAAAGTTATATTTAGATTCTAAAAGAGCTACTTTTTCATTTGTTCTAAGCGCTAATTGGCTGAATTGGTTGTTTGACACCTTAACATGATATTTATACATTCCCCAGTGTAATTGCTGCACTTTTTCATGTTTTTTAATTAATTTCCAAATTGTATACAGAAAATAACACCCTTTTTCAATTTTTTTCCTCCTTTTCATCACTATTCAAAAAGTCACAGATTTAGTGTTTTCAGTGCTTTGATCAATCAAGCACAATCACTCATAGATGTTAAACATGGACACAAAACCAAATATACTTCTTTTGTGTCATGAATTCTCAACCCATGTTTAATACTATTAAAGCCCTTAGAGTATTTTTCTATCAAAATAAGGCTGCAAATGTTCAAAGCTACCTTTAAAATTTTGAAATCATGCTACAAAATGTCACCCTCCCCCCAAATTTGAGAAGGTGCTTCTGAGGTAAATTTTAGGACTTGAAATGGTCTTTACTTTGGTTGTGGTCATACAAATAGCATTTTAAATGCAGAAAATGATGCAAAAAGGTCAAGAAGACAAGGGAAAACTAGTTTTGTTTATTTTTTGAGCTCATGAAGAATATTAGGTTTGTGAATTAGCCGAAAAGCCTGATATGAATAGGTACAATGGTAGTATTAAAACTACTGAAAATCCACCCAAGTGCATTTATTTTCCTTCGGGTGATTAAAATATAATATATAAAGAAAATAACATAATAAAATAAATGCAAATTTAGGAAAAGGGTTGCAAATTCAAAATCTTGTCCCAAAATCAGATGATCAAATTTTGACTTTGCTCTTGTTTTGACAATGTGGACCCTAAAATGGCAATTTTACACTGTTTAGTAGAGGAACAGCATGATATTTTTTATTTCTGAGGTTCATGTTCACATCAAACTGCATATATAAGCACCATTCCTGCTTAAAAAATTATTGTATACAAATCAGACAGATTTTTATATAAGGCATCTCAGTCAGAGTTGTCGCTTTTGTTCGCGACACCGAAGACATGAAATTTGTAAACATTGAACATATAATCAAAATAGTGGCAAATTCCTGTGTAAAATCAGCCTACATTTGATGTTTTTAAACTATTTTACACAGCTAACCCTTCTTATTTTGCACAAAATCATGAAAATGGCCTAAAAAGGGCATTCCAGTGTCAAAATACAGAAATATTACATAATGACTGTTTTTGGCTAAAATTTTGGCACCAGCTGGCTAAAACTTCAATCTTTACCTCAAATTCATCATACATACATGTTTCGCATCAATTAAGGCTATCAACAACTTTTTATGACTTGTTTCAAAATTTTCGCATATTTTGTGTTAAGGTTACAAACCACCAATTCATTTCATTAACATTTTCAACTGAGATTCCCCATATTCAAATCTGTCTGGACAATTTATCTTAAGTTTAACCTGTATGAAACTATATATTTTCCGAAAGGTGCATATCTCGTCAACATCATATCAAAATTTCAGCATACCTTTAAAGCCTTCCAAGAGAGTTCAGAAGGTGGGAAAACCCTATCTATAAATATACACGATTACGGCCAAAACATTGCGCATTGATAGTATACCGGAAAACCCCTATGATAAGTACTCAAAGGATCATTCTAGTCAATTAACCTTGATCTCAAAATAAGCCTGATACATCAATGTTCAAACAGGTGTATCATTTTTTTTCATTCCGACATTTATTTTTAATGGGGCAAGAATTCAAAGTTATATTTAGATTCTAAAAGAGCTACTTTTTCATTTGTTCTAAGCGCTGATTGGCTGAATTGGTGGTTTGACACCTGCAGGACAAGTTATAAGTACACTTCAATTTCATAAATAGTTTGTTTTAGGTGGTATATATTCATATTCAATAGGTCTGGATTCCGGTTATCCTTCTTACTGGTATTTGAAGAGATCGTTTCCGCCTTCGATTACACTAGAGTTCCTATCTCGAAAGTCCTGTTTTGCATTTATGCCTAGTTTTTAATATCTTTGAAAAAGTTTGTATTGTATAAAACAAATGCATAACAATAAATATACTGTTACTGTTTGATATTCACAATCCGCTATGATGTTAACTAAGGTCAAAGTGTTTGACCATTTATTATTTTCTTCTCCAGGTGCAGAAAAACGTCCTCTAACTTAGAGAAAATATGTTCTGTTAAACATACTTAACATTCCGATATGGCTGAAATATTCCTGCATTAAACCATAATAAAATTATCATTCAATGGTGATTAAACTGTTCTTGCCGTCTAATCACATGAACATTTTATATAAGCATGTATTTATTTTTAAATAGATCGATACTTTTATATCCACGGTCTATGAAATATCTAAAAAATTAAAAAATCAGGTTCATTCGCAGTAATTTGGGGTTTAATATATCAAGCTACATCTAACAAAATCACAAATGCATGCTCTTCCTGAAAAGTATATGAATCATTACAACTGGTTCCTAAGAAATATGCGTAATGATATGCAATGTGAATAGGTATCGACCTGTCTTCAGAACTAAGACCTAAACTTTTTAGAAAATAATATAACGAAACTTTACAGACTTCCAGAAGTGTTATGAGCCAGTAGTCTCAACTACACCAGTAGTGCAACCTACATGCACACCAGTAGTGCCACCAACATGTCCACCAATAATGCCACAGACATGTCCTACATGTCCACCAGTAGTGCCACCGACATGCCCTACATGTCCACCAGTAGTGCCACTGACTTGCCTTACATGTCCACCAGTAGTGCCACCGACATGCCCTACATGTCCAACAGTAGTGCCACCGACATGCCCTACATGTCCAACTGTTTTGCAAGATAAGCCATGTGTACGAGGCTCTGGTAAGTACTAACACAATTTTATGTTTTTAAGCACACAAATTCTTTGCACAAGCATCAAAATGATAAAGAAGTATTAGTTTTTTTTCAAGAAATCTTGCCAATCCATACAACAAAAAATATTTCCCTTCGTTTGAATAAGTGTCAAGCTGTTATTGCACATATCAATCCAGCAAAACTTGGTTATTTTTACTTCTTTGTATGAGAAAACATTGTAAATGCATGTTTACTCTGATCAAACAGATACAAAATATACTAGATCCTTTTCGATCTCATTTTAAGATGCATTCATTTGATGTTCTTTCCATTAATGGCGCATTTTTTGATAAATGGATCAAATCGATATATCCTCAAGAAATAGAAATTAAGGAAACGACAGAAAGCCCTTAAACATTTATTGACTCGCATGTCGAATTTGACAAATATGGTCATTTCATTTTCGATTAAAGGAACGATTTTATTTTCAAAATATCAATTTCCCTAACATGAACAGTAATATTCCAGCTTCTCCTGTTTGCAGATTGTATGTTCACAGATTTGTCACACAAGATAAAACACAAATTATGCAGATTTTGGACATAGTTATCTTCATGACCGCCTTATTAATGTTTCAAAATACTCCGTCTCATACGATCATCTGCTTGACGCGGTAGCGGAGGGCAGATATCGGTAGAGGGCTGATGTCAGGGCAGATACCTGAATAGACATATAATCTTTTTATCACATATTTGACGGGGGAATGTTGCAAGCTAAAAGAAAACAATTACATATTGATTTTGCTTTTAAATGGATAAAATTTAGGCAGACTCAGATTGACCACCCCCCACCCACGTCAACTTCTTTTTTATTGTTGCAATACGTACGGTACATTTATCTGTTGAGAGATGCTTTATGAATAGAACGGATGAAGTAGTGTTCAAAAACTGCATCTTTTTCATCAGAAAGATGAAAAAAATCTTGCCAGGAATAACAATGTAAAACCGCAGTGGCAGTGTCAATCTTAACTTGATGAAATCTTATGGAGTTCATCTCCGGTGCGATGCCACTGTTTGAAAATTTCAGCATCAAATAGGCTTCCCTTTGGTGTTTCATTTTTAAGGCACCAACAAATTCTGACTTTTCATATTCAAAACACTTCTAAACCGAGAACAAGCTTCGACTTCAACCATATTTTGTTAACGTTGCTAGATGACGTCATCAAAACAGGGCAGATAACAGTTATCTGCCTAAGACACGGATATCGATCAGACTTTCATCCGGTTATTACATATGCAAAATGGTACAATTTGAGTATAAATATGTGATAAACATAATAATCTTAGCATTTTTTTGACATAATCTACTAAAAAGTAGCCATGAATGTAAGAAATGTCAAATTTTGATAAGTGTTAATTTCCGCTGGGAAAACATCTCCAGAAGTTGACCTTATGTTTTTGCACAGTTGTGTTTAATCTATCAGTTTTTATTCTTCTTTGGGGATTTGTTTCCAAATGTTTTTGCTCGATCTGCATTAAAGTGACAAAAGTTGTCCAAATTGCAATCTGCAGAAGATCTCTGAAGATGTTTTTTTTTTCAAAGAGTCCAATGTAAAACTTTTCTCTGTCGGCCACAATCTTGCATGCTTATCGGATTGTTTCTTTCAATTATTATAACATCTAAAGTATGTTCTAATTGATAACACTCGGAAAACTATGAAAAACCATTACGTTATTCAATATAGAGGGATTTATTTCATAATCTTATCATTTGACTATGTAAACTTATTTATCCTTATTATGGTACATTCAGATTGTTGCATTCAGTCGTTTACGGGATTCAGTATTGCAACATGTGCATATAACGGTTACTCTACATTGATATAAAAAAATTTTCATACATTATAAGTAAAGTGAAATATTTCACTGACTTGATCGTACCTTTTTCTATCAGGATATGCTGCAGGTATGTATATATGCAATCCTTTCATCTACTTCAGAATTCAGAATGCTTTCTCCAAATTTTGCATTTGCCCTGCTTTTTCAGTCCGGACTAAAAAAAAAGAATGATCTGTTGCTGCTTTTCCTTTTAATGCTAAATTTGCTATGACCGAGTGAGCTTTTGACATCACTTAGCATCCGTTCATTCAAAGATTTTTCCTCAGAGAGAAACAAGGCCAACAGGAACCAACTTTTGTCATAATATTCCTGTAAATGTCCCCTTTAACTTTTAGTCCGGTAGGTTAGCACCCGATCCAAGATGGCCTTCAGCGGGGAACATTGGTTCTATTTTGAAAAACCATTTAAAGGTCTTCTCTACTTGTCCATTAAAAAATAATGGCGTTGAGATGATCTTCAAAAACAGTATTCTATTGGTTTGTATCTTATCCACCGATGGGAAACACAGTTCAACGTTAAACTTATGAGAAGCTCATCAAAGATATCACTTAAACTGGTGTTACATAAAACATTAACCTACCAGTGATGTCCACTGCAAAAACGTATTCTGCATGTCCGCACTTACTATAAAACTGCTGAATTACAGGGAACATAATTTTTCATTGTTCCTATGAAAATACCCTTTCAAAGAATATGAAATAAATAAACAAATTATTCACAAGTTTCCTTCAAAAATGTGTCTGACAATTCCAAACTACATTAACAATGAAGTGATATGGAATAAATGCAAATGAGACAAAATCTGTACAAATACATGGTAAAACAAAGCAATGGAACAACGCTTTTATTCTTGTTTTACATTCACAAATGGAAACCATCGAATAAACATTTTTTTTTAACATTTTGCCCTCATAAACACATATGATTTTTTTACAGAAACCCCCGAGCCAGTTGATACCAAACTTGTGACAATATTCCTTGGCTTGGATAGCCAGTTGTGAAAATAGATGAATACTTGATCTATGTAAAACAATGGAAAGATTTTCTCCGCACAAAACACTTGACCCAATCAAAACCCTATTATCCAAAGATAGTCCACTCACAAAGTTTAAATTTTGATAATATCGAAACATATTCAACTTGAATTCACTATGAGGTATGAGCAAAGGTCATTGTTGAAGGCCTCGTGGTGACTTCAAGATGAAGAACGCCAATAAAAGCATTACTCGATTGCTTTGTTTTACCATGTATTCGTACAGACTTGTCTCATGTACATTGACTCCATATTCCTTCATTGCTTATATAAATCGCTAGGCCAGTTGGTATCAAACGATATTACAATATTTCTTTAAGGTAGTTAGATCCTAATAAAAATATCAGACAGAATTTTTTTATTTTAAGATATTTTGTAAGTCTTAACCTATATGTTCCAAAAATAAAATAAAAATGATACGTCACCGATCATCTTTTCCTGTAATCTGGCTTTGAAAATCAGGCCAAATTCAGTATTTTTCAGCAATATTTACAAAGAATATATAGGGAACTGTGAGAACATGCTTATTGTTTATCTTTCATATGAAATAAATATCAGACAGATTTTTTTAATTTTTTGATATTTCAGAGATATATACTTAAGCTATCTGTTACGCTGAAAAAATCTACATGTCACCGTCCGATTAAGAAAGTTATTTTATATAGTTTACGAAATAGACAATATTTACGGGTAAAGGGAGCTAATTGGCGGGAAAGTGTATGTCAATCTATTATGACGTCACAAGGAATAGGCCAATACAGGATTATTCCGGCTTGAAAATCAAGTCAATTCCGCATCCGATTCGTGTTACACAAATGCGCCAATCGAATGCGCCGTGTATTAGTGTCGATCTACCTTAAGAAGAATGGTCCCTGGATGGTCCCTTTTGAAAATAATGTGTGGTAGCTACATCCTTCAAGGTAGGAAATTAGGTAAGACATCGGAGGTTTATTGGACACTTATGTTGGACATGGTCTAGGTAAGCCATACAGGTTTTGATGGTCTTTTGTAGTACGAAACACATGCATTTTTACTCAATGAATATTGCAACAAATGTTTGTAAATTTTTCTAAATTTTATTTGTCTGTATTTATAATTTTGGTTCAGGGAGTTAGTTGGATGAAGGCTACCTCTTAACGATTTGGTGCTTTTAACATTATTCTGCAAGAACTTGTCAGACAAACAGATATGCATAATGTATTTCCTATAATAACTTTTAGCCCGAAATCCGATTTAATTTGAAAACTTTCAATATCTGAAATGGAGTATCTCCCTCTTGCATAGCTCTATCCTTCGCTTCTTTTGCTATTCTTTCATATTATATAGAGCTGCGTGCAACACTATTATCTGTATACCTTATCTTACCTGTTGCAACCTAATCCTTCTTCTATCAAATATTCATCGTGTACCATATTACAACTCTAGATTTCCTACGACGAGGAATGACTAGGTTACCGAAAGCTATATTTTTATATAGCCTAGGTGGTCAAGTGGTCTAGGGCGCTGAACATAGTGCAGACGTTGTTGCCATAGATGACAACAAAGCAGGGGTTCAATCCAGCCGTAGACCTTGCTGGATTTTCCGATGTTAACAGGTTTAAAAAGATGATTTTCATCACTGTTGGCATTTGGAATCATATATTCTACCTTTGCAGCTCGCCTTACCAACACATTATCATTCAAAATATATTTTTACTGCTCATAAGATAAATTTATTGATGTATACACAACCACCAGAAGTATTCCCAACTTTTTTATAAGAATTGTAAATAATCTAGTTGTTCGTACACTTAAGGTGTTTCAGTGGTAACAATCCGCCATTTTTGTCTAATACTTGTGCATTTAGGTTTCATTTGTTAAACTACCGACTTTGACATTTTCCTGGATCGACTCACTCACAATGTGACGGGTGCTGTTAACAGAGCAGGACATGCTTACCCTTCCGGAGCACCTGATGTCACTCTCAGTTTCACTGGAGTTCACACTGTGGGTGCCTTTGTTTTGAATGTTGTGATTTCTATTTCTGTGCTTTGTGTCTGTCTGACGTCATTGTTTTATGTCTGGCGCCATTGTTTTCTGTGTTCTCGTTTTGGCCATGTCTTTGGACTTCGATTTTTGTGGATTTCCCTCCTTTGTTCCTTCGGTATTCTACTGCCATTGTTTATTGAAAATTCATAGTCCTTGTTACTTTTACAACATTTTCGTTATAAAATGGTGAACTCAAACACATGCGCTTTAAATCTGTTGCTTGATATACAGAACAAAAAAAAATGCAAGGGAGATAATTTAAATTTCAAATAGATACCACTAGAGATATAAACATTTCACAATGTATCTCTCTTATTTCAATGTTGACCGCTAATCTTTATTTTTTATATATCAACTTTAGTATGATTTCAAAACACATGCAAAGTATGAACAAAATCTATAATAGATTTTTAAAGCTATCCTCTCATAAAATCATTTTCCCTATAATTTCAATGTAAGATCCCAAAATTTTCAGTTTCAGTATTAAGCTTAAATGCACGATGACCCCAAAAGTTTATTTTATATTTTGAACGATAATACAATTATGTTTCTACACAGAAAATTTCCCAAAATTCTATATCAGAAAAATAATACCCTGCAGACACCTAAATAAAATCTTATCTTATAAGATAAAACTATTCGTACATACTTGAAGCTCCAACAGTTTGAAAATTATACATTATTTTGAAAAGAGTTGAGAATCTCACCTTTAACAATATGCATTTATTACTAACAATAACATGGATTGGTTGATACACATAAAGGGGAGACAGAAGTATTAGTGGGGTGAAATAAGTTTAGTTAAATCAACCATCCGAAACTTATCTACAAAATATTTATTATTGTAACGGAGAGCGTTACAGATGTCTCCTTAACAAATATTGTGCCTCCTATTAATAGCACCTCTCATTTTCCAGTATTTTTAAGTTTCAATGGCAACGGTAACCATTTTCAAAAATATGAGGCTAAAAATCATTTGTACACATGGAAGGCAACCTACCTGTAAAATTTCATCCAATTCTGAGCACTTTGAATTTTCCCGCCTTTTTCCCCTTTCCATAGCGATTGCAGCCATTTGAAAATTTCTGAGGCTGAAAATAATTTGAACAAATGCTAGGCAGCTTTCCTGTAAAATTTCATTCAATTCTGAGCACTTTGAATTTTCCCAACTTTTTTCCGTTCCCATTGCAACGGCAGCCCTTTTGAAAATTCTGATGCTGAAAATCATTTATAAACATGCTAGGTAACCTTCCTGTTAAATTTCATCCAATTCTGAGCACTTTAACTTTTCCCGCCTTTTCCCCCTTTCCATGGCAACGGCGGTCATTTTGAAAATTCAGAAAGCTGTGTGCACATCTACTTATAGAGGCAATCATTCCTGTGTAGTTTCATGAAGTTTGATTAAACGGTAGCCGGGTATGGAGCGGAAGAAAGAAAGAAGAAGAAAAATAATAATAAAAAATAATAAGAATTGAGTAAAAACAATAAGTCTCCCCAAACTTCGTTTGGGAGACTAAATAAGAAACGGAGCAAACACAATATGTCTCCCAAACTTCGTTTGGAGGATATATATAGATTACACCACAAGATCCCGTTCATTACCATATTTTATCCATTAGAGATAGTTAAATTTTAAAATTTTAATTGCAAGGCTTGCCGAGCATTTTAAAATTTTTAAATTTAACTATCGAGAGTGGATAAAATATGGTAATAATCGAGATAAAGTGGTGTAATCTTTTTCTCTAATGATAAATGATAAACACCGAGAATTGTATTCCGAATAGATTTGGCGGGAAATAGCACGGGGATTTATTCAACAAACGTTGAATATGAAAAATTATCTAACGGGTCAAAACCGGTTTTAACTTGACGTATCATTAGAGAAAATTAATTAACTTCATCAGTTGCAATCATTTATGTTTAGTTTTAAGATGAACACATTTATATAGTTGTGGTAATTCCCTCTTTTTAATGGCAAAAATTTAATACAATTTTATTATTTTTTAGGCAAGGAAGAAATTCATGGCGTGGTTGTCTCCCTTTGTGCGTTATTGGCAGTATTGATAACACGGTAAAGTGAATATTAAGTATGTTACGTCAGACATTTCTGTTAAAGGACAATTAGTGCTTGGTTGTAATTATTTTCTTGTAATTTGTTCATTATTATTTTTTTAATGTTTATTGTTAAGTTCAGTATTCTCGAAGCAGTTTACCCTATCAGAGCTGTCAAGGGGGTTTGGGTTGTCAGAGTGAGACCAGGGGTCTGAGGGCTTGCCCCACTAAAATAATTTCGAAGACGTAAAATAGTGCATCCTGAGAGCTTATCATGTGGTCAAAGCAAGCAATTTTAGACCAAATTTTTGCCACGAAAAGAAGGAAAATATAAAATTTTAATTCATATCTGTGACCTCCGTTGAAAATTTTGTTTAAATTGTCGAAAATCTCAATCAGTTGTATGAAGGAATATCCGAAAAACATCGAATTCTTGTTTTTTAATTATGAAAAGATGGTTTTTCTATTTAAGATATATTTTTTCTCGAAAATTTTAAATGCGTGACATTGAAAAGGGTGAGCGTGAGAGTGTGATTTGGGCCTTCAAAGCGTGACTCTCACGCCCAAAGCGTGAGACTTGACAGGTCTGCCCTATTGTGAAACTAACTTGATTTGCATAATAAAAATAATATATATTAGGCCATGTAAAATTAATTATCTGGTTCTCAGATACCGCCGCATGGGCAAAAACCTGGCCGCTGGCCTGTATTTATTGCCTCCCAAAAATAAATACATCGGTAACAAAATCCGCGTTCAAATTTTCCCGCTTTTTCACTTGAATTGATCAAAGAGAGACAACTCAAATTTCATTCGAAGCTCTCTTGATTTTTCATTTTCTTTAAAGAAATCGCTACTTCCGGTTTATATTCCGAATGGTTTTGTCAACAACAAATTCGCTGACACTTTTGACGGGTTTTCGTGCGTTAACCCATCGTTTATTGTGAATTTGGTGGATTAAACAACCGTAAAGGAAATTATGAAAGGGGAGTATGGCGAGTCTGCCTGAAATACCAGAAAACAGAGATCATTTAATGCACGAGAATGTTTTGAAATCCAGTCTTGAGAAGGGTCTTTCTAGATCTTGTTCTGAACGCGAAAATAAAGAATCTGTCATTGCAGTCACTGGAAGGGGATCCCATTATCATTTTGATAATTGCAAGAATTTATTTTTGTGATTTCCTTGATAGATTTTCCTCTATCTAAATGGTCAGTGTATCTGACTGTAACCCTTCCACTTGTACTGCTGTCACCGACTTGTGACCAAGTAAATAATACAAATACACCTTATTTACCGGATCCCATTGGATCTAATCAAGGTTCATCAATTATTCCCCTGTCTATAAGGGAGTCTAATTCAATTTTCTCCAGGAGTTTCTTTAAGGTGACATATCCTGGTGAGGTATATTGGATCTGTCTTTTCTTTACCTCTTTCATGTCTTTGATGATTGCAGTTTGCTTTGACTCCAAGATTCGTGATGCATACTCCATTTATGGTATGGTCAATATACATTTTTCTTTTCTGTGTGGTACTTATGTGATGCAGGGACTATACATATATTGTCCTTGTGTATAATGTCTTTGCTATTTGTGTTTTTCATCGTCTTTGGAGTATTTTTTTTCTTATGGTTTTGTTCTCTCTTCCTTTTGTATACTTAACAATATTTTAATATTTATTCATAAAATCTCAAAAGTTAACGATGGAGTATGGATGAGCATACAAAATAAATACATAAATTAAATACCTTCCCTCCCTCACCATTTTTTTGAAAGTCATTATCTGAGAACCAGATAATTAATTTTACATGGCCTTAAGGCTTATTAGACTCGGTTTGTTCAAATTCATTTAGCTTAACATGCAAAAATTTGCTAGGTTATGTACGTCAGGCTTAATTCGTATCTAGGTTATATCATTAAACCCTGTTATTATGTTGTGTTGTAATTATTTGATAAAATGTCTACAATAAAAATAATTCGCTTAAGTGCAAGCCCTTTAGGTTAAAATCCTAGTTTTAAGTGTTAAAAGTATTGATTGATTAGCGAAAGTACTACAATTTATGACAAATTTGTACATAAGATATAATTTTTATATTCCTTTTGTGAAATGTTTCTGCCATGAATCACAAGTTTTCATTTGTTACTTATCGAACAAAAAAAAGATTTAATTCGGATAGCTTTTAGCTGGTGTTTACCCTATAACGATATTAGTATATATGTTTAGACCCATGATTGTTTAACTTTTATCCCAACAAATGTGGGCAGTAACAAAATAACCTATCAAATCAGGTGGAAACCTGACCTGAAAAAATGTCAACCGCAATGGTCCTGACTTGGTACAGGCATTTCAAAAGAAATGGTTGGTTAAACGGGTTTTATGTCACGCCAAACCTCCCCTTCTATTCCGGTAGTGTCCGGTAGCAACTCTACAGTAATTGCTATTGAAAGGCCGTAGACAGGTAAAAGAAGTGATCATCCCAGTATAAAGTAAAAAAAAAAACAATCTTTAATCAGATTTTGGACAGAAACTTTAAATTTTTCCACAAGTAAAGTGACGGGCAAATAACAAACATTTCATAAATTATTAAGAACCTATAAAACATGAGAGAAAGTAAGATGAATTATTATATAGAGGACGGTGAAAGATCGAAATTTCTCAGTGAAAGAAAAGTGATAATTAACTGTGAAATTATTTTCCATAATTTCACTCATGATCGAAAAACACTGTAATTCACTCATGCGCTGCGCGCATTCGTGAATTACTGCGTTGTTCGATCTTCGTTGAATATTTTGCGATAATCAGAATCTCGGATTAGTTATAGTATAAATATTTAACTAGATATTGTTATAAACATTAACCATTTACATTTAGTCTAACCACCCATTGTACTTGAATTCGGTTACTCTTAATTCTCTTTTAAGATTTACAGACCATTCACAAAAAAAGTAAAATTTATGGTTTGGGCTACAGGAAAATGGCAAAATGTTAGTTTTCCACTCACAAGTCCAGAAAAAAATATCTGATTAAATGACTTGAGCTAGTTCACGTATTGTAAATGGGGGTAATAACAAAAATACGGAACAGAGTTGTCAAAAGCCGAAGTCCATGCGACAAAAAGACAAATCAGGTGGAAACCACCGGAAAATTGTTGATATAGAATATGTTTTGGAGTTGAAAATTTTGCCTTTCAAACTCGTTCCGGCACCCGACATTTCATAGTTTAACATGTTTAGGCTCTAAACAGTTGAATATGCCTTAGAGTTAAAACATAAAAATACAATCGGTCTTACATGACAAAAGTTATTTTGGAAAGTGCTGAGACCCTAATCGCGTTTTCACAATGTATCAAGTTGAACAAAATAAGAATTCCAATATCGAATTAAGTTGCTGTATTCACATTTTTTTTGTCATTTTTGTCGTTTTTATTGTGCGCACGATGTACACGTTCTTCATGTATTCGAGTTAATTCGTACATAGCCATTTCAGTTTTATTAAACATATCAGTCTAACATAGTACTTCGTACTTCTGTACTTTAAATTTTCGTACTTTGATGAAAATTGTGTATAATGCTCCACTGAAATTTTTCCTCCACTCAATTGAAACTTCAATTTCTATTGTCCGGGAAATGAATGTAGTTTGATCAGATACACATTGTATCAATAATTAAAAAATCTTTTGTACCATAATCTAATGTTACTTTTCCTCCTTCATCTTGCATCTTCATAGCTATTTTCTGCAATGGCCATATGCAGGAATTAAATTTACCACTACCTCGTCATTATTTATTTACCTTGAACATTTAGATAAAAATACAATTTAAATGCTTCGTTCAATTTTAGGCATTTCCCTGCAGACGGTAGTCACGTAAACACTATGTAACTACTAAACCAAATTGGACAAAACTTTACAGGAATAGAAGGGCTTTGACTTAGGTTGTTATTTCTTTATTCGGTAACCCGGGACAACATTGGACCATATCGGAAAAACAAATTTCGACGATTTCCTCTAAAACTATTTGTATCAAAATTGAACGAACTCTTAAGGAATTGTTGTATGGTGGCCCCAAGCAAACATTTCGTTCAGATCCGAAACAAGCATAACTGCCAGAACGAAACAAAGTTAAATATAAAAGATATAGTAACTAAATATTAAAAAAGTAAACCAAACAAAATTAATTGCATTCCGATCTAAAAATACACGGTGTCATCAATACGAACATAAATTTACATTAAACGTTATCTAAATTATCTCTCCTGAATTTATGTAAGCAAACTGAACCAAATGGACCAGGAGTGGAGAATTCACGGGGGGTCACTTCAGGTGGAATTGGGTACAGGCCTGCCGCTGGCATTTTGAAAATACCCCCTTTCATATAGTTCCCCCAACAAAATATTGACCCATTCATATAGTAACTTTCAAAATAAGCAACACAACTGTATAGTAAAAATGTGTAATTGGAGTCAGAAAACCATTAATTTCACAGCAGGAATGTTCTTAAACATCATATAATGATAAATACTTAATTGATTATAGCAACCAGTAGAGATTCTGGCCATTTGGGGTTAATTTATGACCCATTTATATACATGATGTCAAAAATTGCTACCCATTCATATAGTTGACAACTGCAAAAAACAGGCCCATTCCAGCGGCACGTCTGTATATACCTTTATATAGGAAGTGACCCCCCGTGGGAGAATTGAAGGTTTTAACAAAAATTATATCAAACAGTATGGCTACCAATTCGAATCATACTTAGCTACTTGACTTCATGGGAAACAATATATTTTGTTCATCATTGGAAGTCAGCAAAAATATTTACATTGTTAAGGGGTATGGATCTCAACCATTTGAAGGTAACAATCATTCTGTAAAAGATTGGGACATTACTCCAGAGGACTTCTAGTTTATATGAATCAATTCATCAGATCTTGACTATTAAGAATATATATGGTTTTGGGGAAGTGAGTGTTGTTCAAAATAAATCACCAGTCTTAAAATGGAGAGGGTTGGGGTACAACCCCGGGGACTTGTCGAATGTATCAAACGATTTTTCTTGAGTATTTAGAAACTGTTTGCTTTAAACCTTTGCTTTTTCATCTTTAAAAAAGGCTAAAATGGTAATCTTATAATTAAAAATTTACAGAATGCTATAAGTTTCCTGCCTGAAGCTTTATATCTATTGCAATAATAACGGTGGATTATGATTCTTCTGTTGATTAATGAGATACTTTTCTTGTCTTTTCAGGATGTGACAAAATTCCTCCTTATATAGGAGCAGTTGTATTCCTATCCTTACTGTGTATTGTATTCATGCTGGCAACATGTTGTTTATATTTCCGCTTAAAATCCATAAAATCTAAAGCAGAGCAACCGCAAGTTTTTTCATCACCTTGTCAAGAAAATGCAGTCTGCAATATTAATGATTCTTTATAAAAGTTAAAAATAAACGGTTTACAATTGTGAAAACCACTATGAAACCATTGTATGTTACAGAATTTTCAACAATATGAACTCTTAAATCTTACTTTTTCAGTGTAGTATAATAGACAAGAAACATTATCATGGAATAATTCAACACAAATCAAAATAATTTAAAAATGTCTTAAATCTTTTAACAATCAGACTTAAATTAAAAATCTTATATACTAGAATATATATTTTTTAAATCATTATTTTTTTATAATCAAATAATAATTGACGTGTACTCTGAAAATGCAACGTAATGTTTGTAATGGTTATAATTTTATAAAGCCTAAAATTACGCAGAAAATGCTATTACTTGTGTAACATAACATTTAATATATTTTAATAAAAAACATATTTCAACTTAATTCATTATCTTTTGCAAGCAATAATAAGCACAATGAGATCATACCAAACATAAATAATTAATCTAGAATGTGGAACAATAATAGTCCATGGGCTGGAATAACCCCCCGTGCACCCCCCCCC
>MJUU01050370.1:36810-50043 GCA_002080025.1 Modiolus philippinarum
GGGGGGGGTGCACGGAAAGTGTTTCCAGCCCACGGACTATAACTTTGAGATTAATTATTTGTTTGAATAACAAGGCAACTTTGTAGTATCTCAGCTGTATCGTTTAGCTCCTTTTTAATTATTTTTTTCTTATTTCTTTTACCTGAGAAGTTCCGAGAGATGATATGAATTTTAACAATCACTTGATGTCCGTCGTCGTCTGGGTCTGATAACATTTAACAATAAACTTTGTATCAATTGAGTTTGTTAATTCACGCTTATGGTTGTTTGTAAGTTTACCAATGAACAAAGGACTGATAACTCCAACAAAACCTTTGGCAATGTTGATCAATGAAGCAAAAGTTCAAACTTTTTGTTTTATGTTTCAATTCTGAACTAGTAAACGCACAGGTACGAATATTGTCCTGCGATAGTACATCAAACTGTTTTATGGCAATATACTTCTGAGTATTGCATTCGTCTTAAGAGTTAGTTTAAACATAGGTTATTAAATTCATAACATACATAGAATACACAATCAATTACAATAACACTAATAAGGATTCGGAAACAACCTATTAAAACTTATGTTAATCCGTCTCCTTGCAAACGACAAAGAAGTAACACATAATAATAATATGCATGTTTGTGACATTTTACATAATAACATATTATATTCTTTATTTAAAAACACCCATATAAGTGTATTTATATGAGTTTATGAAGAAAAATTATATTTAATTGACAAATCTTTTACTTTTCATGATGAATTTTTGCACTCGAAAGAAAATATCTTTATTTTGATCAATATTTAAGATTTGTGATCCGTATAAAAGCAGTTTAGAGTCAATGACCATAGGACAGTTAAAGGAGAATAAAAGTTCGTTGCGGATTTCTGCATACTTTGGGCATGTAAGTAAAAAGTGGGCTGTAGTTTCTAATCGACCACATGAACAGTTAGGAGAGTCCACCAGGTTGCGACTGAAGAGATGCTTATTAAGTGAACTACTTGGTATGCAAAATTGTCCCAGTCCAGTCCCCACGTTGTAGTACAAAGGGCACTTTTTGCCTTCGTACTAATTCGGGTTTTAAATATATCGACGGATGCAGAAATTCCTATGTAAGTTTGAAGTTGATTCTACGATCTCACTGTCGATGGCAAAAAAAAATGTGAATAAAAATTTGCTTTTGTGCGAATTTCTGATAAATTATTCGATTGCTGGGTATAATGCGTATGCAAGTTATCCACTGACGTTGGTATTAAATTTCGTAAGTAAGAAGGGGTAAATTCTCCTTATTGATAAAAACAATAAACAACGTATAAAAGATTGAAGATGTAGAATATTCATACAGTAAGCAAATGTAATGTTTCATTTAACTTCAATATAACACTTCCCTATCGGCTAGATGAGATCAATATCATAGTAGAAATAATGTATACGACTCTTGAAAAAGTAATTATTACTATAAATGGGGGTAATTACAAAAACAAAATTACCGAACAGAGTCGTCAAAGGCCGAAGTCCAAGAGCCAAGAGACCTATCAGGTGGTAACCACCGGAAAATTGTCAATCGCAATGGTCCTGACTAGGTACAAGCATTTCAAAAGAAATGGGGGTTAAACCGGTTTTTATGGCATTCTTGGTACTTGTTAATTCAGTACATGGCCATTTCGACACCTTAAGCTCATTTTCGTGCAGATCAAATCAATACATTTGGAAAATATAAACCGAAAGATAGCTATCAAACGATTTTACATTGGATTCAAAATCAAGCATGAGCAACAATATTACATTGTTGTTTTCTTGTAGCAAATTTTGAATAGGCAATCTCAGGACAAGTATTTCAATTACTATCCAAAATTAAAGAAGGAAGTTGACTAACATCCTGCTGATCATGATCGACAACTACGAAAGATACCACTCAAGGACAGTTATTGTCAAGTTTTGATTTCAGTTGATAAAGTAGTTACAATCATTTGCATGTGTTACTCCATTGGTTCAGTGTGAAACATTTCACACTAAGGAACATCTTGGGTAGGATTTTGACTTTTCAGGCATGATTTTCTTTTCAAACTGACCAAAAAAGGACTATTATGGCCTATGTTGTAATCGTCCACTAGCTTAAGACACTAGTTCTTTTGTCGGGAAATTGATGACAGTGATTATAAGACCGCTTTGCCAGTTAATTTATGTTTGTTGACAATCCCGCATCCATGACCAGAAAAGACATGGATGTAGCGTTGTACGGCAATTAGCAAAGAATTCCGCTCATACCGGTGCTAGGGGCCGTCTTGAAGTTACTATGAGGTATGATCAAAGCTCATTGTTGAAGGCCTCATGGTGACTTCAAAATGAAGAACAACAATAAATGACAACAAGCACCTTTGCTTGTTTTTACAATGTATTTGCTTTAGTTTTGTGGCATTCTTATTCATTTTGTTTATTTGTTGTGTCTTTGTCATACTGTCTCAATTCGTTTTGCTGTGAATTGCCGTGATTTTGGAATGATGATTTTAGAATTTCCCCTTTTCTCGTTCTTGCTTCTGTATTCGTTTGCCGATGTATTTATAGAGACTTTGTCTCATGTGCATTAACTCCATATTCTTTCATTCACCAAAGTAACAATTTGGTTTGACAAAATCATTTAGAAAATTTAAATTCTGAAAAAAACTAGTGAGGAAAATAGCAAATGTACTGTGTGATAGTATACTTTACTTTGTCTTGATTGTTTTGCAATTTTTAGTTTGAGATTGACGTGTCGTTGACCCAATATGTACAGTAGATTCACGTCTTCCTGGATTTGACTTAACCGATTTTTTACTTTTTTCCTATATTTACTCAATGACAGTGTGACGGGTGCTCTTAACAGAGCATGGTTACCTGGTGTTACTCTCAGTTTAATGGGAGTTTAATTGTGAATGTCTTGGTTTGGAATGTTGTGTTTTTATTTCTGCCTAATGTAGCTGTCTAACGTCATTGTTTCAAATGTTCTCGTTTTAACCATGTCTTTTGACTTTGATCTGTGTAGCTACTTATCCTTTGCTCCTTCGGTATTCTACTGCTGGTGTTTTGTACCACTTTTGGATTTTTGTAAAGGGTTATCCTTATATTGGAAACATTTATACTAGGTAAAGGAAAGGAATGATACTTTCATTGATGTTCTCTTTGATTTAGTCATTATAACGTTGGGTCGAATGATGATACATTTATATACGTATTAGAAGTGTGAATTTACTTAAAGAAGCTATACAAAGAGATTAATTGGCATCCCAGAAGGTGATTTTTTTTCATACGTTAATAAGAATAAAACTTTCAATGAAAGAAGAATCGTCCAAACACTATGAAAACATCGGAAATATAAAGGTACAAAAAAATCACATAAGTATGGCACAAAAAACAAAAAATAGGATCACACATTCATACAGATTAACAACATGTACCGATTTCAAACCCATGGGTAACATCAGTTGCTTTAATAAAGTAAGCATTTCCTGTTTCCTATAAAGTAAGTGAGAACCGAACCGTCAAAGAACGAACAATCCATGGACAAAGGCAACATCGGAAACACTAAGAAACAAGGATACCACTTGAGTACGGGACAAAAAAGAAAAATGAAGACGCACATACAGATGAACAACACGGACCCAATAACAACCATGTGTGAGATCAGGTGTACAGGTAGAGTAAGTATCTCCTGCTTCTTATAAGACACCCGTCGTGTTGAAAATGTCAACTCCTGTAGTAAAGTCAAATCCGATAGAGGAAAAACAAGCTTAAGTTGTAGAGGGAAAGATCTGTTGTCATCTGGGAAACAGATATCCCGTAACGATCGACGAGATCGTGATGTCGGCCGTAAAACTTCTGTGGTGATGACTTTAAGTTTTTAGTAACGTACCCTTGCTTAAGTAGTCTATTTGTAAGTAACTGGGCTCTATCAAGGAAGTCTCTGTAACGAAAACAATCCCTTTAATAGCGAATGAGTTGTGAGTGTTATAAGACATCCACTGTTTTGAACATGTTAGTTTTTGTAATGGAGTCAAATCCAGTGGAGGAAATAACAAACGTTGATAAGTTGTCGTCAGGGAAACACATCACACCTTTACTTCTGGTTTTTTGTTGGCAAAAATATTGATCATCACCTCAATGCTTTACACCATAACTAAATTTTAAAAAAAATCATATTGGCAGTATTTGGCATTGCACAATTTCATGTTCTTTCAGAATTGATGATGTTGTTATACCAAATCCTCAGAAGTATTTCAATTGAAATTTCATATGTAAGAAGGCTTGATATCATAGTCAACGGAAATTATGTCCTTAGCTAGCTGTCAGTAACTGCAAGCATTTGTCCGGACAGTAGCTGTGTGTATTGTCTTCATGTTTAATGTACTTCATTGTAAGGGTACTCGTCTCGATAAGTTGGACTTTTTTCTAGTTTGATTTTTACTGTGAGTCTTTTTGTGTATTTATTTTTAGCCATTCACCACACATAGGGGGAAGGTTTGGATCCAAGAAAACGAGTTTAACCCCATCGCAATTTTTGCGCCTGTCCCAAGTCAGGAATATGTTGGTAATTGGCTTGTCCTTGTCTTCTTATAAAATTTTAGTTTCTTGATATTTTGGTTATTGGATGTGGTTTGTTTCCATTGATTTATTCACTCTTTTACCTTTTTGGGCCATTTAGGGCTTGCTTTATGGTGTGAGGTTCCTCACTGTATTGAAGACCGTGTGGTGACCCCAAGATGCTTTTTTTGGTCGTTTTAACCTTGATATGGGAAGTTGTCTCCTTGACATTTACACCATTTCCTTTCTTTTTCATATCACAGTCATGTGGTCAATTTGGATGTACATGCTAGACATAAACACAATTCAAGGAGCCACTTTAAATAGTATTTTGTTTCAGTTTTGAGTATCTGAAAGAGAGCATATGAACAGAAAATTGATGTTTTATTTTTAGATCTTTTTGCTTTAATTTTATATTTGTATCAGTTTAGTATTTTATCAGCATGTATATGTTGTAACTTCAAACACATTTGACAAGAAAGAAATACATAACATTAAATCAATTTTTATTACAAATACAAACAAAACTGAAGATAATTTTAACATAACAAACATTAAAAGAAATACAAATATGTAACAAACCATAAAAACTAACAACACGTGTCAAGAAAATATCATAAAAAATGGAAGAATGTGTCCATGGGACAGGGATGCCCCCGCCTCCTTGCAATCGAAACCCTTAAATTATAAAAGGCATAACTTTGTACAATATATATATCGAATAATTATGAAAAAAGGATCTTTCTCCTGTGATAAATAGGCACGGGAACTGGTTTGGTTTTGATATAATGTGTAGTTCCAACAAATAATCTGAGAAACAGTCTTATATGTAATACTAATCTATTTCTAGCAACTGTGGCCTTGACCTTGGGGGTACCAACCCGTAAATCGATAGGGTTCTCTCTTGGGTGATAAACAAGCATGTGACTAAGTTTGCTTTTGATCCCATGTAGTATAGTCAAGTTATCATCCGGAAACCAAAATTTCTATTGAAATCTTAGTCTATTTTTAGCAACTGTGACCTTGACCTTCGGGGTACCCACCCGTAAATCGACAGGGTTCTGTCTGCGGTGATAAGTAAGCATGTGACCAAGTTTGGTTGTGATCCAATGTAGTATACTTAAGTCATCATCTGGAAACCAAAATTTTATTGAAATTTTAGTCTATTTTTAGCAACTGTGACCTTGACCTTAGGGTTTACAACTCGGAAATCAATAGCAATCTGTATTGGATGATAAGTAAGCATGTGACCAAATTTGGCTTTAATCTGATGCAGAATACTCAAGTTATCATCTGGAAACCAAAATTTTATTGAAATTTTAGTCTATTTTTAGCAACTGTGACCTTGACCTTGGGGGTACCAACCCGTAAATCGATAGGGTTCTGTCTTGGGTGATAAGCAAGCATGTGACTAAGTTTGGTTTTGATCCTATGTAGTATACTAAAGTTATCATCGGGAAACCAAAATTTTATTGAAATTTTAGTCTATTTTTAGCAATTGTGACCTTGACCTTGGGGGTACCAACCTGGAAAAATTGATAAGGTTCTGCCTAAGGTGATAAGTAAGCATGTGACCAAGTTTGGTTTTGGTCCGATGCAAAATACTCAAGTTATCATCCGGAAACCCAAATTTTATTGAAATTTTAGTCTATTTTTAGCAACTGTGACCTTGACCTTTGGGTACCAACCCGTAAATCGATAGGGTTCTGTCTTGGGTGATAAGCAAGCATGTGACCAGGTTTGGTTTTGATCCTATGTAGTATACTCAAGTTATCATCCGGAAACCCAAATTTTATTGAAATTTTAGTCTATTTTTAGCAACTGTGACCTTGACCTTGGGGGTACCAACCTGAAAATCGATAGGGTTCTGTCTTGGGTAATAAGTAAGCATGTGACCAAATTTGGTTTCGATCCGATGCAGGATACTCAAGTTATTATCCGGAAACCAAAAAGATGGACGTACGGACGTACGGACAGACGTACGGATAAGGGTAAACCTTAATGCCCCCGACCGCCTAGCGGCGGGGGCATAAAAATTAAATAAGAGTGATAACAGGAAACATCTCCAATGGCTGAAAAACACAGTTGTGGTCTTAATTATTCCGTTCAACCTGGTGCTAGGTCTTGAACTTACTATTAGATATGAGTAAAAACGGTGTTCCATTGCTTTGTTTTATCATGGTTTGTAGAGACTTTTTAAAAAAGACAGTTTCTGTATTCACCATACTATCAAAACTCACAATCATGAAATTTTCCGTAATTGTACCAAAATTATATGGAAAACGGGACATCCATTCAATCGATATTATGTTGATGCATGTAATCATTAAATTTTCTGTAATTTGTCTACAAACAAATGGCAAAAGGTACATTTTCTGTATTCGATATAATATCGAAGTCAGCAATCATGAAAGTTCCTGTCATTTGACTAAAAACAGATGGCAAAAGGGACATTTTCTGAAACTGATATAATATTAATGCAGCATTCATGAAACTTCCTGTAATGTGTCTAAAACAGAAGGGAAAAGGGACATTTTCTGCAACTGCAGGGTGTCAAGCCACTTTTGACCAAAAATATATAGGAAAATAGGATTTTTCAGACTGAAAATATAGGGTATTTATAGGGTATTTTGATGGTAAATTTTGAATGATTTTAGCAAAAATGTATGGCCGTGTCCTTACTTTTATTTACAACTCCCTTTTACTTAGCATATATCCAAGAATTATTTTAAAGATTTTACTGAACATTTGATGAAGTTATAAAAGAATCAATTTTCTGACCTGAAATGATATCTATTGTACATTAGTCTCTACGTTACTATACATAGCACTTATACCTGATAAATTCATAAATATCTCAATTTTACTCTGTACTAGTTAGACACTTTTTGTCAAATATTTTCAATTTGAAAGAAAATCTTCAAAATAGAGGGTATATGAGAAGATTGAAAATCTAGTAAATCAGCTGATACTTTTTCAAACTACAAAAACATTTATCTGATCAGTAGGGAATTCTGGCAATCTTTCGTAACACTAAAAACTTGCAATTGGTATAAATGCTCTGCAATTGCAGATGGTAATTAAGCTGATTGTAAATATTCCAAAAAGTACTTAAAAATAATAACTCATGCTACTCTTCCATAGTAATTGATTATAAAAGGTATTTTCAGTCTTATTTTCCATTTATCATAAATTAGAAAAAAATATGATTATTTTTTTTTCTATGACAATTTCAGTTGCAAAAAAAAATACAAAAGAAACAAAATGACAGCTGGTTCCAAGTGTTAAAGGATAAAGCAACATTTTGAAAATAATTGAAATTCATCTCCATCTGACAGAAAACTTTATGATGTAACGGTAAATTAGGTAAATGTATGTATTGTAATACTTGTATCAGATTAATTGTACTGCTAAAGAAGATTACTGTATGCTATAAAAAAATTCAAAGAACTCTGTAACCAAATTGCTGTATTAGGTTAGCTGATAGCATAAGTACCATCTACAGTCTTCAAAGGTCTTTTAACAAAATTAACACATTTTACACATGAAAAGTCACTACTTTTATATACATATACTAGAAAAATAAAAAAAATATTGGACATATAGTCAAAATATAGGACAAATTAGTGAAAAATAGGAAAAATAGCAAAACCCTGAAAAAAATAGGAAAAATATAGGAATATAGGACCACTTGACACCCTGCAACTGATATATTATTGATGCCCACAATCATGAAACTCCGTGTAATTTGTCTAAAAACATACGACAACATTGACAGTTTCTGTAATAATATTAAAGCTGCAATCATGAAACTTCGTGTAATTTGACAAAAACAGATGGCAAAAGGGACATTTTGTGCAATTGATAAAATATTAATGCCTGCAATCATGACACTAGCTTAGTGTAATGTGACTTAAACATTAGGCAAAAGGGTCAATTCTGTATTCAATATAATATCAAAGCCGGTAATGATGAAACTTCCTGTAATTTGACTTAAAACAGATGGCAAAACTGACATTTTCTGTAATTGATATAATGTTAATTCGAACAATCATGCGAACAATCATGAAACTAGTGTAATGTGACTAAAAACATATGGCTAAAGGGACAATTTCTGTTTCAATATATTATTGATGAACGCAATCATGAAACAGCCTAAAATTCTGCTAAAACATATGGAAAAAAGGGGCACTTTATGTGTTCGGACATTTTCTACAATCTATATTTTATTGATCCCTGCAATTATGACACTTCATGTAATCTGTTTAATAACATGTGGCAAAAGGGACATTTTCTGAAATCGATATAATATGGAATACCTTAATCACGAAACTTCCTGTAATTTGACTAAAATACATAGCAAATGGGGCAATTTCTGTATTTAATATAATATCAATGCCCAAAATCTTGAAACTTCCAGTAATTTGACTAAAAACAGATGACAAAAGGGACATTTTCTGCAATAAATATAGTATTGATGCCAACAATCGTAAAACTTCCTTTAATTTGACAAAAGATACAAGGCACAAAGCCAATATCTGTATTTGATATAATATCAATGCCCAAAATCATGAAACTCCCTGTTATTTGCCTAAAAATACGTAGCAAAAGGGAAACATTCTGTATTAAATATATAATATCAATGCCCGCAATCATAAAACTTCATGTAATTTGACTGAAAAATGACAAAAAGAACAATTTTTGTATTCGCAATCATGGAACTTCCTGTAATTTGACTAAGAATAGATAGTAAAAGGGACATTTTCTGCAAATGATACAATATTCATATCAGCAATCATGAAACTTCCTGTACTATACTAAAACATATGGCAAAAGGGGCTTATTTTGCAATGAATATAATATTTTTGTCTGCAACCATGAGCTTTCTGTAATTTGACTAAAAATACATGGCAAAAGGGACAATTTCTGTATTCAATATAATATCGATGCCCGCAATCATGAAACTACCTGTAATTTGACTGGAAACATATGGCAAAGGGATATTTTCTGTATCGATATAATGTCGATACCCGCAATCCAGAAACTTCTGTAATTTTACCAAAATTATATTTCAAAAGGGACCTTTTCTGCGAATCGACAAAAAAAAAACCATTCCCGCGATCATGAAACTTGTGTTTAAAATAGTTTAATATTTTAGAATAATGGCGCTTTGACTGCTTACTTAGGCCAGTTATTGGCTTAAAATAGAGATAACACTGGTTAGGTTCATGGAATTATTTAAGTTATAACACCTTTTGTAAGAAAGTTGCATTCCGAAATGTTTATAGCAGTGGTATTTTTTGACAAATATCCCTTCACTTAGACGCTTGACGTATTTGTCCTAGGGTCATCTGTGCGTTTCAGCGTAATTTAAAACAAATATCATGAACGGCGGGATATTGCCAAAAATAAAAATCTTTTGTCTCAATTTTTCCACCCCGCGACTTATATTTCTGGCAAATACCCCTCCTTATCATGATATATCTAAAAGTAAATATTGTTTGTCACTCAAACAGGATCTTATTCAGTTTGTGAATATTAATTCCTTGACATTATCAGAGGATCAAAAGAGATTCATCGAGTTGAACACCTCTATTTTCAATTTTTCTTTTATTTTCGTGCAGAATTAAGACTAAAATTGCTACAAAAAAACCACTGAACCCCACCCTTTTTCTCGGGTGGACAAACATCTCTTCAGGTTCGCTTATTAGTTAAATGAATTGCAAATAAACAGCTCAATATTGGAAGTTGAAGTTTTAGCAGGTCTTCTTTACAGTACCCTCCTGATCAAAAGAAATGAGATTATTGTTAATAAGGGAGCAACCATTTGATTTCTATGGGGGGGGGCTATGGTCAAATTTTTCATCCTGGATTTTTTTTTGTGTGTAACTTCTATCCTGGCTTTTTATTTTTGTTCCAAGCCTGTCCCCGATTAACCCGCATAGTCATCCTGGATTTTTTTTTTTTGCTTAATTTAACCGTCCTGCCTTTTTTTTTAAAATTTGACCATAGTCCCTCCCCCCCCCTAAAAATCAAATGGTTGCTCCCTAACAATCATTACCAAACCAGACTCAGAATTCTACGAAAAAGGCTACAATTGTTTGTAATATAGCCTGCTGGTTGATATCTTTACTTGGTCGCTTTTTTACCATATAGCCTGTGCTAATGTCGCAAACTTTCAAACAAATCAGACAGTTCATAGTCAACAAGATGGAGTCATATTTCATAAAAAAAAAGAAGATTTTATTTATATCAAACTTTGGTGTTACTTAATTTCTTTAAAAAATTACAAATATTTATTAAACAAAAATATATTTATCTAATAAATGGCATGTAAATATTTGAGTGTTGCTCTATATCATTTGAAACAACATGGCTTCAGTTTCCAGTTCTATGGTGAATAAAAGGATATGGAGTAAATGCACATGAGACAAAGTCTCTACAAATACATGGTAAAAAAAAGCAAAGGAACAACGCTTTTATTGTTGTTCTTCATCTTGAAGTCACTATGAGGCCTTCAACAATGAACTTTGCTCATACCTCTTAGTAAGTTCATATAAATTTTCAAGAAGACCTCATTTTAAAAGGTGCTAATTCAATATATTTACTTCCCGATTGCCTTAAGAAAACACCTACTTTCGGCAAGTTATCACAATGCATACAATATATTTTTCATTTCGGATGTGTCGGATCTTCTTCCGGAAAATTTCAGGATTGGAATGTTTCTCCTTTTTGAATTAAACATGGGAAAATAATTAATTTCTTTTGTGTTAATTCCATCATTGGTGAAATAAAAGATGCATACTGATCGTTTTTATGTTCATCAGTAAACGAATACCGAAGTAACAGTGAAATAGTTAGACTGGTAGTAAATTCCGGATCTACCCAAAGGCTTCTATTTCATTCGTAAAATTTAACAACTGTAACAATCCGTCAAAGTTTGATAACGACCGTAAAACTCCTGTAATGACAATTGCAGTAGTGGTTGTAAATAACCTTGGTATATAAGTTTTTGAGACAAGAATTTCCCACTGTTGACAAAATCACCAATTCAAAACTTGTATTTTTGTTAAAAATCATCAGTCTCGTTAATTCATTATAATATGAAAAAACATCTTTATAATACTTCCAACAAATTTAGCGTTACATTGATTTTTAGAATTACTGATTTATTAATTTACCAAGCTTCATTTTAAAATGCCATATCACCGCGTCAAACGAAACTTTTAGGATGTCTGTTATGTGAAGTGCGGGTGCCTGTTCCGAAGCAAAGGATTGATTAACAATGACACTCTTATCGTAGCTAGTTTATAAAACTGTAAAAAAACAAGTAAAATATACTCCGTAGATGTTGCAAACACACTCGGGTGAGAAAATTGGCAACATCTCTAAATTCCCACCTGTAGTTTGTAATTAAAAGGTTATTGCTGCGAAAAAGTTGATTGTTATCTTTTTGATTATAAGGAAAACTTATTTTTTTTATGGATTTCCAAATGTTTTTATTTGATCTACACTGAAGAGACATAAGTTTTCAACTGAAACCTCAAAAAAAGAACTTTTTTTTAATGATGTATGGAAGGTCCTTTAGAAAGATTGTTCATTTTCTTAAGATTAGACTATAGACAATGCTGCCAGCTTAAAATTGGACTGTAAGAAAAAATCATCATTTTTATCGATTCAAAATGGTTATTCAGTTAACATAGGACGAATTTAGCATTGTTGCTGACAGATGTGGAATGGTAATCGAATTTGACTTTGAATTTCCCAAATTTGGGTTAATTGGCACTTTCTGCCCGGATGTCGTACTATAACTTGAGACCTTTGATTATTTTTCTTGAAACTTTGCAGCATTGATGGATACAATGAAAGAAAGCTCCTTGGTAATTGTGTTTGTTCTTTTTTATAAGTATCATTTTATTTATTTCTTTTGTTTGGGGGAGAGATTTTCAATTCCAGATTTATGGGGCTTTGAAAAAAAAATTAGACTTTGTTATTTAAACCAATGACATTTTTGTATTTTGTGATCCACAAAATGAAAGACTATCAGTATTTTCAGTCCAAAAACTGTGTTAATTGGCAATATCCATAGATCTTATATTTACTGATGTTGCTAACCTACTATGTAGATGAATCGTGGAGAACAAATTATGTACAAACAGAAATTTGTTTCCCGGGAATTCCGTATTTAAACATATTTTTGGAGTAATCCTGCGATAGTCACCCCCTACCCACCCTCAAAGTAAGGAAGATCATATTGCCAGATCAGAGATAAAGTGTCATGGACCCATTCTTATTTTAAAAGTATATATTCCACATTTAAATGTCATGCTACCCAGCTAACATAGGTGAATATTTAGGACATTATTAACTAAGGGGGGCTATGGTTTTTTTCTAAAAAAAATACTTTGGATCTGATTTAATGTGAAAAAATATTTTGGCTACCAAAATGATGAAAAAAAAATTTCTGAATGAGGCTTTCTGCCCAAAAAATTAATGTTAATTTTGAAAAATAATATTTCGTTGATACGCGTGCAAAAAAATGAATAATTTGTTTCGCGCAAAGCGCGAAAAAAATTTTCTGTCCAGAAAAAAAAACCATAACCCCCACTTCAGGTTAAATGGTCGGTCCCTAAATCTTTGCCGTTTTTTAGCTTATTACATGTAATTAGGGACCGACCATTTAACTGAA
>MJUU01050372.1:0-18686 GCA_002080025.1 Modiolus philippinarum
ACGTATTCTTGATTAGTGTTTAGAATCGATTTTTGACATTTATTAATAGCAATGAGAGAAGATCATTTAATGCTACATGGTCATACCGAAATCGACAAGAGCAATCTCTTTATAACTTTCTTTCAAGGCATACATCGGTAAACGAACATAGAAGCAAAAGTTATGAAAGGGGAAATCCATTATCAAAATTTCATATCAAACACGAATTGATCGATTGATTGATTGATTGATTGAAAAAGGGTTTAACGTCACTCTCATCAGTATTTCATGACATATAGAATCCACAATCGCATCGAGTAGAAACGACATTTCAACACTAGAGATAGTTAAATTTTCAAATATTTTAAACGCGAGGCTTGCCGAGCGTTTAAAATATTTGAAAATTTAACTATCGAAAGTGTAGAAATGTCGTTTCCCACGAGACACGGTTGTGGATTTTATTTCTCTAATGATTTCAAGGAGATTTTTGACAAAAACATGACCCCCCTTTTCTGATGATCTGAAATAAATGTGTTCTTTGGAAGTGACGTCATCAGGCATGGTCGCCTTTTTTCATGGCGTCACAATAGTAAAGTCGGAAAACGGCAAACATATTTGACGTCATAATTGAATTTCATCCAATCACTTGCCGAGAACAACATTCTCTCTAGAGAGGAGAAACATATTTCTGCAACCGCTCAGGAAACGTGAAAACAGGACAGAAATTAGAGAATGTCTGTTTAACTGGCGGAGGGAGCCGTAGAAAACCACCGACCTAGGCCAATACGAATTCAGACAGCATGAAAAAGACAAAACAAATAAACAAAAAATGAACAAGAACGCCACAAAACTGAAGCGCTAGCAGTGGAAGTACCTGTTTGATAATTACATGTATATAAAACACATTATTTTGAGAATAAAATAATCAAGCTGAGGAGAAAAAGAGATATAAAATTAAGTAAGTTATATTTTACTTAAGAAAGACAATGATAAATTTGAAGAAAAAAATCTTATACAGTCAGTAATAATTTTTTATAAGTGCGCGGGTAAAAATATAAGTTAAAGCCCTTCCAAATCATTCAATAGTTGATGTTTGTGATGATCGGATTCTTGATTCATGCATCGCGTCAAGATCAAGACCAGTAATGATTCATTCTGGCTATGTGTCCTGAAATCACAATTATTCTTTTTTTATAAATTCTAAGAATATGTATGTACAAAATTTAGAAAGAATTCCACATGTCACCCTTTGGTTGATGCCCTTGACGGACTGGGATAAGTTACTTGGAGTAGGCGCTAAAAGGATTGATTGATTGATAAGTTAGAGTATCACGTCCGGTGAGCAGTATTCCAGTTATATATCACCGGACACTTTGGACTCTCATTTTCGGAAAGTATAAAATAAATGGAATTCGTTATCAACAGATATTTTGGACATAATTTTATTTTAATTTTTTCTTAAAAATCTAAATTGTTAAAGTCAAGTTTCAATATCTAAGTTTTAATTAATTGTCTTTCAACACGTTCTTATCGCGGATTTTAGTAATCTTCAATCCTTAAATGGACTCTATTTAGACAGTGTATGTTTTGGACATAAGTGACAAAATCTTAATCCGCAGTTTGTGTTAATTTATTTCTCTATAGTGACATTTCTATGGACAAGGCTAATCTCTGTTTTTTATATATGGTTGTTGTTTTATTTGTTATATCAGTTTTAGGTTTATAGTTCGGTTACGCCGGACTGCAAAATAAAAGTTATAGAACGGAAATATAATCCTTCTTGATTTTATAACCGGAACGCCTACCTTCCCCCGGTTATACGTATCAGAACGAATACAAGTAAATCAATTAAAAAAATATAAGTAAAAAGAAGAAATAAATAAAGGTCGAAAGGACAATTGGGGAAGACATTGGATTACCACTAGAAAAGGGGAGAAATGGGTAGGGGCAGAAAATTTAGCCTTATATACAGCCTCGGATGAATGTTCTCCTGACAACACCAATAGTGCGTTCTCCACATGCACAGTTCCTCTTCGATGGTTCACGATCCGACTTTCCGTATTATGAACTTACTATCTCGTATGGAAAAGGCATTCCCCTATCCACCACTTGGAGACCCGCCTTGTATCTTTGTAGACGAAGCCCCTGAACACACAGATCCAGGTGCCTATAATATTGCCTATAATTTTGGTATAAATGTTTATTTTGTAAAATAGAAATCTAACAAATACACCGCAGTATTATCTAATAAGAAAAGTTAATCACATGATATTTTTTTATTAATTACACAGACGAACTGCTTGATTATTTGCATCCACAAACAAAGTACGAGAAGAAATTCGAAGGAAAACCTTATGGTTAATTGTTTATTGTGAAATTAATTGTGCTTGGCATCAGTAGCTTTCTTCACAGTGAAGTGGACATTTTTTTTTCCTATTCGGTCAGATTTCTGTCAGTGTCATGATTTTTTTTAGAAACAGTCAGCAGCATTAATTATAAGGGACCGACCATTTAACCTGAAAAGGGGGGGGGGGGGGNGCTTCGCGCGAAACAAATTATTTATTTTTTGCACGCGTATCAACAAAATATTTTTTTCAAAATTAACATTATTTTTTGGGGCAGAAAGCCTCATTCAGAAATTTTTTTTTCATCATTTTGGCAGCCAAAATATTTTTTTCACATAAAATCAGATCCAAAATATTTTTTTAGAAAAAAACCATAGCCCCCCCTTCAAGTTAAATGGTCGGTCCCTAAATATAAACATTTTTATAACTTTTCTTCTGGGAAATATTTCAGCCATATCAATGAATAAAGTTGCATAATATAAAGTAATGATTTTTTGTAAAAAACGTTTAGAAAAATATCACGGGGTAAAACATGTGACAAGAGAAACGAGGATGTAACCGACGTCAGCTTAAAAATCCGTGCATCTGGCAAGCTATGAGGATAGTTGTCTGCAAGAAGTGTTGATCCTTCAATAACTGATGAAATTACTTGAATTTATATCGCATCAGAAAAAATAAAAACAATAAAAAAAATGAAATAGATAAATGAATAAAACGTGTTTCTTAGTACAATCCAAACGCTTGGAATTTTAAGGCCGGGTCCTGTCTTCGAAAAGAGAGTTGTCAATTGGTTCCAGAAAAAAGAGAGTTCCGGACTATATTTGCCGTTTTTTCTCACTTTTCCCAAAATTATGCACGATTTGTTTCAGAAAAAGGGTTCCATCCAACACCCCACCTCGCATCTACCAAAGAAGACTTATTCAAATTCTACCGACAACAACAGTTTAAACAAGTTAAGCTTTTTTAAAAAGCTTCCCGGTTTATAGCCATCAATACATTTATTGGGCATATATATATGTAACAAAGAATTAAATAACTGGAGTAATTGTAATGTACTACATCCTGCTAAGCTCACCTCGTTGTACAGTATTGTCTACATTTATTGACAAATATATACAACAATTAGTTTTACAAATATACTGGCATCCCTAAGAGCAACGAATCCATACCCGTGTGTATGGATACATTTATAAATTGTAAAAAATGCTTTATATCAAAATATTAAATTTCAACCTGTTAAACGATATTTTACGAAATATTCAAACAATCGTTGGTTTAAAGCTGCGACAAAACAGTTTCTTTAGTGTTCGGAACCGTAGATATAAAATTATGCACATTTCCCATATCGGAAGCCCTCAGGATAGATAATAATACCAGAGGAAATCTGCTGATCGGATCAGATTCCGACCTTTTTAAAATACAGATTGACGGATTCCTAAAGCCGGCTACCATGGCGACCGGGAATAAAGAAACGATTGCCTATCCCTATACCAGTTGACTCCAATATAGCTAGTTTGGGTATTTGTCGTCCCTTACTTGTCCATGGTTGTATTTCGCAAACTGATTATATTGAAGGCAATGACAATGTAAACATATATGAGGCAATCAGTTTATAGTTAAATTCAAGTTTTTCCAATGTATCCTCGAATGGTTTATATCGATGTGCAAATCAGCGGGATTACGGAGACGACGCACATCATTTAGTACCAGTATTACGCGGGAACTTCTGACCAATGAGCAAGCTTTGTTTTTTTCTGCAGACATGCTTGCAGCGAACCATTCTAGTACCCGATTTCCATGGAAACCGGGAATATCCGAATACAAATGTGATAGTTTATAACGTGACCGACAAACATAATCACCAATGACACATATCAACAAGTTAAGCTTTTTTAAAAAGCTTCTCGGTTTATAGCCATCAATACATTTATTGGTCATATATGTAACAAAGAATTAAATAATTAGAATGATTGTTTAATCTGGGATAAAATGTACTACACCCTGCTAAGCTCACCTAATTGTACTGTATTGTCTACATTGACAAATATATATACAAACAATTAGTTTTACAAATCATACTGGCATCCCTAGGAGCAACGAATCCATACCCGTGTGTATGGATACATTTATAAATTGTAAAAGATGCTTTATATCAAAATATTAAATTTCAACCTGTTACACGATATTTTATGAAATATTCAAACAATCTTTGGTTTAAAGCTGCTACAAAACAGTTTCATTAGTGTTCGGGCCCTAGATATATAATTATGCACATTTCCCATATCCGGAAGCCCTCAGGATAGATTATAATACCTGAGAAATTCTGCTGATCGGATCAGATTCCGACCTTTGTAAAATACAGTTTGACGGATTCCTAAAGCTACCATGGCAACCCGGAATAAAGAAACGATTGCCTTTCCCTATACCAGTTGACTCCAATGTACCTAGTTTGAGTATTTGTTGTCCCTTACTTGTCCACGGTTGTATTTCGCAAACTGATTACATTGAAGGCAATGACAATGTAAAAATATATGAGGCAATCGTTTCATAGTTAAATTCAAGTTTTTCCAATGTCTACTCGAATGGTTTATATCGATGTGCAAATCAGCGGGATTACGGGGACGACGCACATCATTTAGCACCAGTAGTGCGCGGGAACCTCTGACCAATGAGCAAGCTTTGTTTTTGTTTCTGCAGACATGCTTGCAGCAAATCATTCTAGTACCCGATTTCCATGGAAACCGGGAAAAGGGTCTGTTTGATTCTATCGTTACATTTATGAGGTTGTATGTAGGTGCATAAAATATTATCCTGGAAAAAAGAGAAAACAATAAACAATCGATTACAAAACAATCATCTGTTATAGAAACTACCACAACCCTTACAATGGTTATTGCACATGTTACATCTTTGTTTTACTTGGTACATAATAAAGGATCCCATTTGTCATGCTTCGTGATCATAGGTAAAGTTGCGCCGAGATAGGTATTTCTCGTCGAGTTACGTACTTTTATGGGATATCTCTATAACAACTGTTTTCTGTATCAAACGGGGCAGTGCGGGGATTACCATCATTTCTGATGGCGTCTAGTTTGAATTGATTCTTTTCAAAAGCTCAATTTTCAGTTGACCTTGATAATTAAAGCGTTGATCTTGAAATTGTATCAAGGTTATAATAAGTTTGAAGGATTACAATAACAGGATAACAGTAAACACCTACAATGGCCGGGAACTACAATTACATGCCACAATTTACAAGCGAACTATATGAAAACAAGAGACAAACGATATGAACTCGGGATAGCCGGACTTGGTACCGGTGTTCTATAGCCATTTTTCCACCATGCCAGTTTTTCCGGGGGAAAAATTAGCATATGCTGATTTTTCTGCCCACTTACGGAATACGGGGGAAAAATGATATCATTGCCATTTTTCCCCTATTAACCGTGCTCATTTTTCCCCTATTAACCGTGCTAATTTTTCCCCCTTATGTCATCATTGGTCGCATGAAGATACTTTGTCAGAAATTTAATTAGTGGAACCTGTGAGAAAAGACTTCTGCATAAAGCCCCCCCCCCAAAAAAAAAAGAAATAAAAAGGAAAATATCTAAAAAGAAAAGCAAGCTGGTCAATATCAATTATTGTGTAATGGGTGGCAAAATTTCACAATAAATAAAAGACCGATAGGCAATCTGCAAAATTTGGAGTTAATTTGTTCAGGGATTTCCCAGTTAGATAGGTGAAAATTTTTTTTTACCAGATTTGGCAAATCATTGGCGGCAGCGGCTCGCAGCGTTGGCATCACTTGTCATTTCATACATGTTGCTTTAATGTATTGTATAAATAATTCATAATTGTCGGTACTTTTTATACCCCCGCAAACAAAGTTTGGGGGGTTATATAGGAATCACCCTGTATGTCTGTCCTTCCGTCCGTCTGTCCGTCTGTCCGTCTGTCCACACTTCTCGTAAGCGCAACTCCTCTTAAACCACTTGAAGGATATTGATGAAACTTTACACAAGGAAAGGGCACTATATGGAGATGTGCATGAAGGAATGTAATTATTGTCCGAAACCAAGAAGGGGAGATAATTCGACTCTGACTTTTCGTTGATTCCCTATGTATGGGTTACCTCGCAAGCGCAACTCCTCAAAAACCACCTGAAGGATTTTGATGAAACTTTACACAAAGGAAGAACACTAAATGGAGAAGTGCATGAAGGAATGTAATCATTGTACAAAACCAGGAAGGGGGAGATAATTTGACTTTGACTTTTGTTGATTCCTTCAGCAATGATCTTGTTTTTCAAAGAAATAATTTAAAGCGTAGATATTGTGAAATCAAACTGTTGGAGAGTTTTTTCATTCTAATCCTTTCGAAAAATTTTTTTCAAAGTGTTGCAATGAAATTTTTCTAATGCTTAGATTTTTGTGTAAAATATTAAATAGGTTAAAAAAGTGAATTTTATATTTTTCTGATTTTCTGAGTATTACATTGGAACCCTTGTGAAAAGTTCTTTCTTGAAGATTATATTATTGTGTCCATACTTGTATTGTGTCCACTTTTGAACTGTGTCTACACTTGTATTTTGTCCACACCAACTTAAATTTGCACTTACCATATTTATTCAGGGTTCAATGAGCGGGGGTATATTTGGCTGCCATTCGGCGACAGCTCTTGTTTAATCTAATTTTCTTTTTACCATGTAGTGTATTGGTCACTTTCTTGTGTGTGTTGATCCTTTTCTACCTCCTTTTCTCAAATAGCACCGGCGGATCATTCAGCCTCCAAAAAAGGGGATTCCCATGAGGTTCCATAAAAAAGGGTGTTCCAGACCATTTTTATCGATCTTTTGTCAGTCGTGCATAAATTTTGCACAAGATTCAATTTTTTCCAAGAAAAAAAGGGCCAAACTCGGGGACCCATATGGAAGCGTATTGATGCCACATGAAGAAAAAATATCTCATAATAATGAAATAATATCTCATAATTATGAAATAATATCCCATAATTATGAAATTACATCTCATGAGTATGAGATGTTATTTCATAATTATGAGATAATAATCTCATATTTATGAGATAAGTAGTAGGAAAAGAGGGATTCTACTCCCCCCACTTTTCAATTGGAAATCCTGCATAGGACCCCCAACCCCGAGGGTCAAATGCAAAAGGTCAGCATTCCTATTGAGCATAGGGTAAATACAAGAATGACATATGTATTCGCCGATAGACAAGTCGTCCCACAGGAAAGTGGGGATAATGACACCTTATAGAGAGGTGTGTAACAGATTGATGTAAATAAAACGATGGAATCTAAAAGTGATAAGATGGATCGGTTCCAGGATTTCTTTCTTGAGAATGAAGAAGATTTGGAAGATAGCACCTCAACCCCCAAAAAGCAGCAGCAGTGCTGCAATGCCCCGACCAGGCGCAGATGGATGAGCACACCCAACAGTGTCAAAATTGCGGGACGAAGCAAGTAAAGATGCGATTTGAGCATCAACCAGGGGAGCAGAAGACCACCTGCGGCGTCCCACTCAAGAGGAAGAAGGGGCAGTTCTGCTAGAGCAAGCAAGGGAAGGATGGTCTATGGTGGAGGCATAATAGGCAACCACGCGAGACGGATGATGGTGGTCAAAGAGACCATGACCCTCTGTAAAATTACTAAGGATGAGGGGGGTCAGTAGGAAGAACAAAGAGGCCTTGGTGAAGCTCATCGAGGAGAAAACCACACGTAAATTTGCCCGCCAGGAAGTCTTCAGCAAGAAGCAGCTCAAAGCGCTGGCAAAGAATCCTGGCCTCACTAAGTACTCTCAGCTCAAGATAGACGATTTAATCCAGCTGGTGGAGAAGAACATCAAAAACGCCCCGGTCGAAGATGAGATCAAGGTCACCGATAGGCGGGAAGCTCTGAATGGCGTATTTGGCACTGTCGTCTTCGAACCTGTAAAGTCGCACAACGTGACCACATTTCTCAAAAAGTAAGTCGGAGCACAATCTTCACCACAATCTCAGATGCTCTCACCAAAAAGAAGGGGTTAAAGGTGCACTTAGTGCTTCTAGCAGAAATGATGAAGACCAACCCCGCGACCGGAGAAAATACCTACATCACCCCTTATTTTCGATCAGACATAACTACCCTCACCCAATCATCTGACCTCGAATTGGAGATTGCCTTCATGATGGAGAAGGTCAAGGAAAATATGGCTAAGTACACGCGGGAAGGGAGCGGGTGGACGTTCAGGCACATCGAGAAGCTAGAAATCCATCTCAACCAATTCAAGCCACTCAAGGGGGGCTCCTTCATACTAACCCCATCGGCTCTCGTGAAAAAGAAGGCGATCGTCAATGTGTAAAATGAGGATGATCGCTGCTTCCAGTGGGCGATACTGGCGGCTCTTCATTATGATGAGGTAGATAGCAATCATGCCCACCGCGTAGCTCAGTACAATAAATTAGAAGATGAGCTAAAATTCGAAAATTCGAAGGCATCTACTTTCCAGTATCGCTCGGGGTGATCGATAAATTTGCGAGGCAGAATCCCACCATCAACGTCAACGTATACGGATTCGAGGAAGAGGTCTGCCCCATCAAGATATCCAAGAATACAGGCCCCACTTACATAGATCACCTCTTCCTAAAACGCAAAAGCAAGCAGCATTACTGCTGGATTAAGAGCTTCTCACGTCTTTTGACGTCTCAAGTGACCGGTCACAAAGAGTCAGTCTACTTCTGCCGTAGATGCCTATCCAACTTTTCCAGGCAGGACATCTTAGACGAGCATATGGAATATTGCAGCCAGAAGGATGCGACCAGGATCGAGATGCCGGAAGAAGGGGCCACCATAGCCTTCCGCGATTACAAAATGATGATGAAAGCTCCATTCGTCATGTATGCGGACTTTGAGTGCTTCATGAAGAAGCTCAGCTGCTACCAGCCGGATCCATCACACTCCTACACTAAGGCTTACAAACTACAGCGTGCAGTGCATCGAAGAGGAAGTGCGGGAAATCGGTAAGCTATACAGGGTGACCAAGCCCATGGTGATGACCGACGAGGACAAGGAGAACTTCGCAGAAAGCGCGCACTGCAGATTTGCGGGGATGAGTTGGAGGGGATAAAGTTCAGGACCACGACCATCTTACCGGGAAATATTTCGGCGCCGCACACAACCAGTGCAATCTGGATTTCCAGCTCCCGAAGCACGTCCCCATCTTCTTCCACAACTTGAGTGGGTATGATTCACACATCTTCGTCAAGGAACTTGGATACACTGAGGGTAAGATCGACTGCATCCAATACCGATGAGAAATATATCAGTTTCTCCAAGCAAGTGGATAATTTGGAGATGAGATTCGTCGACTCATGCAGGTTTATGACGAAAAAGCTTGAAAATCTAGCAAAGAATCTGACCCCGACCAATTCTCGACAATGAAGGCGGGATTCGACAATCAATACGAGTAAATGACTCGGAAGGGAGTATTTCTCTACGATTATATGGATGGGCCGGCCAAGCTGGAAGAGACTCAACTCCCACCCAAAGAAGCCTTCTGCAGCAAGCTGTACGACGTGCATATCACCGACGAGGACTACACGCACGCACAGAGGGTCTGGGAGGCCTTTGAGTGCAACACCCTACGCGATTATCACGATCTCTACCTAGAAACCAACATCTTGCTGCTGGCGGATATCTACAAAATTTCAGGAGCATCTGCAAGACTCACTATGGGCTTGCCAACTACTACACATCGCCTGGATTGTCCTACGACGCCACCCTCAAAACCACTGGGCAAAGATTGGAGCTTCTTTCCGATCCAGATATGCTGATGATGTTTCAGCAGGCGACCAGGAGAGAGGGTGACCATGATTTCTCACCGCTATGCCCAGGCTAATAACCCCTACATGGAGACCTAAGATCGCTCCCAGCTCACCAAGTATCTCACCTACCTCGATGCACATAATATTTACGACTGGGCGATGTAACAGCCTCTTCCCACGGGGGACTTTGAATGGGTGGAGCTGGAGATCGACGAGATTCTCAGCTCTCCCGAAGATCGCTGCCCATCGACTCTTGGAAGGCTCTGACGGGTGCGGATGCCCATCCTTTCTCTATCCTCCTCCCTCACGATCCCAAGGCGTCAGCTCCGCATATACTAGTAAATAAAATGGGTAAAAGTAAACATAGATGCAATTCTGCGAGCTTCGTCAGATTTACCAATGGAAGGCAGGAATATGCAAATGAATATCGGCAGAGGATGGATCTCAATGAGAAGCGATGCGAGCTCAGAACCCGCCTCGAGCAGAAGAAGGCTAAAGAACGAGCACTATATATGCAGAAGGTTCAAAAGATGCAGAAATTTATCGAGATGTATCACAGAATTCTGCATGACCTATACACTGGATTTGCGTCCAGATCTAAATAAATAAGAAGCATACGAGTACACGGCATCCTCCCCCACCAGCCCCTCTCGAATCTAGAGCTGGAGAAAGCTGCCAAGGCACTGAGAATCCCTCTCGATTCAGAGAGGTATTCATGTTCAATGTCCTGCCATCGAATGTGGCATCCTGAATCAGGACGATCGCGATGGCCCCGGCACGAATTGGACGTGCTGGCACAAGCGTGGAGGACTCAGAGTCTACTTTGATCCTTACGGCCTGCCTCCACCCAACGAGATCGTCGACTATCTGAGGCCGGAGATTCGATATGATACCGATGAGCTTCAGCGTCGCGGAGACGTGGTCTGACTTTTGCTTGCACTTATTGAAGCTTTTTTCGGAAGGTCGGACGCCCGAGGATGTGATCTTCGACTTACAGATAAATTGATAATTTTGGATCTCACTCAAGGAAGCGCATATCCGTCTTGGGAATGCTTCAGGATCTCGATATGAACGATCATCGCATCACCAGTCTTGGATTGCCGCGGGATAGCCTAGACGCCATGACGAAGAAATGAGTCAATCAGCAGCTCAAAGAAAGTATGAAAGACACGGATGAGCTAGATTTAGAAGTGAAGCAGATGCATATGACCATCAAGCGGATGCAAAGGGAGTACGACGCATGCCTCAAAGACCTAACCAAAGAGCTGATGACCGTAGAAGATGGCAAAGTCGGCAAGTCAGAGTGCATCTCGACCAGTGGCGGTTTGATGACTACGAATCAAGACATGAAAGTATCGCGTGCTACATCTTCCACTCAACCAGACGGATAACGAGCCCATCACCAAAGCCGTCTACGAGCGCCTACAGGCGGATCTAGACGCGTTAAGGCTCTTCGTCGAGCTGAAGCATGCGTAAATCAAGACTTTCTGGTCTCCCTTGATCGAGACGGAAAGCCGGCTTGGGATCATTGCCAGTCGGATTGCTACATCCATGAATTGAAAGATGCTGGATATCCCAACCACTTCACGAAGATTTCCTGAACCCACCCTTGGTTCGTCGCCGCAATAATTTCTCGATGCGAAAGACGTCCTGATCAGTGCGCTGCAGCTCCTGCTCGTAGAAGGATCCCTTGATCTCCTCGTCGTTGTAGAAGGCCTTGAGGCGATAAGTTGGTGGCGCGTCGTTAGGGCCTGAAAGATGGTGAAGACTTCCTCCGTCCAGCGTGGAGTATATCCCGTCTCGAAAGTGGCCTTCTTCTTGATGATCCGAACTTTATCGCCGACGTCGAATCGATGAGGCTTCATTGGTTGGGAGATCTCCGTAAAGATTCCAGAAGACCTTGGCCTCGTGCTCTTTCTTGCTGGCGGCGATGGGAGTCATTTTGATGGATCGATGCTTGGTGGTACTATACTGGCGGACGAGATCGTCCAAGACGGGGAGGTAGGTGCGCGTAGAATTGGCCGAGAAGTACTTGAACCTCTCCTTCATGGTACGATTCCAGCGCTCCACCATGCTCGATTTCTCCTCATTATGCGTAGAGTTGAGCTCGACGCCGTGCTTCTGGAGCAGATCCTTCATCTCACGATTATAAAATTCCGTGACCTTATCGGTCCATAGCTTCTCGGACTTGCGATCCTTGAAGACGGTCCGGAAGGCATCTCGCAAGGTCGCACCGTTGTTATCTTTGAGCGGCACCAACCAGCCGTACTTGGAGAAAACGTCGATAATGCTCAAGAGGTATTTGAAGCCTCGATTATCGCGGGGGAAGGCGCTCATATCTACGAGATCGGCTGCCCAGGTCTCGTCTACCCCACCTACAACCACGTGACGCTTCTGGAATTTGCGTCGGACTGACTTTTACAGCTCTTCGGCTAGCTCATCCGACCATCTTTCTTTTTTTCTCACGCCAAGCCCAAATCGTGCCTTGGTGTCGATGATGGGTCTGACGATGCCACGCTCGAAGCTTTCGCGAGCAGTGGGATTAGGAATGGCATCGAGGGAGGCTAGAATCGTCTTATATCAGATCGCATTGCGTGCGGCCGTATCCTTATGCTTGGCATATCATAGATCGTGATGATGGGAGGCCTGATCTACCCTTTTGATGGGCATCGACCAAGGTTCGGGGGCGCCGTCTGCCTTCAGACGCGTATGAAGCTTGGTGCCGGGACTGGTGAAATTATGTCCTTGTAAGTGTCATTCCATGGGCGTGCGATTGAGCATCTTATTTCAGAGCCCAGCGCCTGACACAGCGATAAATTGAGACTTCTGGGAGCCGCAGACGGCGCAGGTCCCAAATCTCCGCGGCTGCCCATTGCGAGTCACTACCTCGCTCAAGCCTTTCTTTGGCGTCTTCCTTTTGCATTTCAAACAGTACATTGCCATTTTATATTGATAAATGGACGTTGAAGACCTTACGTACGATGAGCCTACCGCGAGTAGACATAATCACTTTCTCCTCCCGCATCGATCCATCCGAGGTCTGATCATCGGAAAATCGGACTGCGGCAAGACGACGCTGCTGGATAATCTTCTCCTGCGCGACGGATGGCTCGACTACAATCGACTCTAAGTCTTCGGAAAATCACTCCACCAGCCCATTTATCAGCTGCTTCGGCGGGCGCTTGGGAAAGGATATCCGCGAGCTTCTTTCCATCAAGAATCGTTATTCGCACTCCTTGATCGACGTTGTGGACGCAATGAAGCCATCGTCCAAACCAAGTGGTATCGAGCCCTTCGAGCAGGTAAGCGACGTGCCGACCCCCGCGACTTCGACCCCTCTCTCAAGAATCTCATTGTCTTCGACGACTTGATCCTCAGCAAGCTGAGCAAGTGCGAAGATTACTACGTGCGCGGGCGCCATAATAACGTGGATTACTTCTATCTGTGCCAAAATTACTCCCGGCAATCGATCCGGGAGAATGCCAACTTCATCTTACTCTTCGAGCAGGATGCCAAGAATCGCGATCATATCCACCGGGACCATTGCAGCGATCTCTCCCCGGCTCAGTTCGATATTCTATGCAAACGCTCCTGGGCCAAGCCTCACGGAGTCATGACCATCGATCTCACGAGCCCAAGACGGCTGGAAAGTATTGATGCAATCTGGATGAGTTCTATCGAGTATAAGATAAAGAATGAATCATTTGCAAGAATTTTTCCTGAAAAATCCTGGATCGGGAATTCGAGACCCCTGAATGCAAGCACCTGTGGAAGCAAGTGCTTATTAACGACATGGACCCGGGATATAGATGCAGAAGATGCGGTGCATCGATGATCAGGATTTCGAGGGAAGGTCCTATAATTCCCATTCCCACCGACGGCCGCCGCTCGGACCCCAGTGCTGCATCAAGACGGTTCGCGGCCATCAATGCACGTACCCTTCCATATCGCCAAGCGATAAATGCAAGAGGCATTCGAGGCTATTTCCTATGGCATGCTGCCGTTGTGGAGCTCGGATCGCTCGCGGTAAGGCTTTGGACCGTATCCGCGGAGAGATTATTGCCATGCCCAAATTCGACACCCTCTGGTCGGGCGTAAAAGTCCGGATGGTGGGAGAGTACGATAATAAAATTGCTGGGAGGACGCAAGTCTTCTGCATCCAAAAATGCATAGACGCTTAGGGGCGTTCATCCCATGGTTTAGGGGCGTTCATCCCATGGCTTAGGGGCGTTCATCCCATCGCCAAGGGGCGTTCGTCCCATCGCCTTGCTATAAATAAAATCACCGATCCTAAGCAGCGTGAGGCGCTTGCTAGGGACCTGCAGGAGACCAAGCGCAGTATCCAGACTAACGATATGCAGCATCATCTTGATAAGATTGGACTTAGTCGTGACCTTTCCAAGATATTCAAGTCCATGGTCGAGACGCAAAAGGAGACCGCTTCCCAGATCACCAAAAAACTCTCGCCCTACGCGCCCCGTGCCTGCCCTTCCTCCTCCAAGGACGACGACGACCCACTACCCATCGAGCAAGCACTGACTCCCAACCTCGGTCCACGAGCAACCCATTACCTTCAGCTCAGTATGACTTCCAAAGCCGATTATACCTTTGGATTGGAAGAAGGCGCCATCATGATCCGGATTCTACCCGTCACTTTCGACAGTGACGATATCATCGTCGACGGCGAGCGCTATAGGGGTACCCCCGGCCTAAGGGAGCTCATGGTCATGAGGCATTCCGCAGATTTCGAGGTGTACGACCTGAATACTTTTGGTGAATTCCTAAAAGACCCCGATGGGTGATCGTCGCCTTCCAGACCGATAAGAGTAACGATAAAGAAGCCAACCCCGCCATCTTCGATCACTGCCAATTGCGATATATCCACGTGACCCTCAAAAATGCCGATCGCTATCCTGCCGCGGATTATAATGCTGGCTTCACCCAATGTAGGATCGCTACGATCTATGAGGAGGTAGCCGAATTAAGCAAGAAATTCTACCGCATGGACATTCTGCTGAGCAATGGTGGCGTCAACCCCTCCGACCTCATCGATCTCTATCCCCTATTCGTCATCGACGTAAGTTAGTCCGAGCGGTTGAAACAATCGACGTTCCGATCAGTTCCGACTTCGAGCACAAAGTCCCTGCCAATACCCAAGCCTACGCCTTCATCATCTCCGATCGAATCCTCCACTTCAAATCCGATGACCAGAACATGAGGAGGATTAGATAAATGGACGCTTCACTTTTGCAAAAAATTGCCATCAATACCGAACCCAAGCATGGGTTCTTATTCATCGTCTCTTGGGACGATAGCCAGATCTTGACCCGCTTCAACCTACCCCTCAAACTGCACGAAGAAAAGTCTTACGAGATGGCCCTCGTGAATCTGGAGACGTACTACTCCATCCCCAATATCCATGCCGGAAATAATTCCTTCCGCTACTTCCAAGACGAAGATACCCGGCTCCTATGGTAGCGACGATATCAACGATGAGATTCAGCGGGAAATGCGGCTCAGCAAACACAAGGCTAAGATCCTTCTTGATGCCAACCACGCGACTCTGAGATCAACGCTCACCCTCGCTAGAAGCTACCAAGAGGATTTCGATGTGCCCAACAGCCTGAACACGGTGCTTGAATTCGATCGCCGAACGTATATCTACGACCTGAGAACGAATGGATACGTGGAGGGCGAGCATATCGTCGATATCATCAGCATCAATAGCATCCTCGTGATTAGTGATATCATTCACGGCAGTTACGTCAACGGCACTTAGCAGTCCACCATCAATTGGTGTCCTTGTTCCTTAGTGTTTCCGATGTTGCCTTTGTCCATGGATTGTTCGTTCTTTTGACTGACGGTTCGGTTCTCACTTACTTTCTTTCCCTGGGTCGATCCGGGCATGAAGATCATCCAGACCCCTAAGAATCTGATCTACTAACCCGTGATCCTGAAGACCATTAACCACATGCAAACCTACCTAACCGATCAAGACGGTCGCCCAATCTATCTGCATCTCACCATCTGCTTCCATCTGCGTGAGGTATCAAGAAATGGATCATCAAGAGTAGGGTGTCAATTTGACGACGGGTCAAGCAGAGAAGATTCAGCGTGCGGCAAAGAAGGCTTGCCCTGTAAGCGTCCGATTGCTGCATGCCAACCTATCTGGTGGGCGTAAGATGTTCTTCACTCAAAGGCAGATCCAGCGCCTCAACAAGCTCTTGCAGAGTGGTAAGGTTGGTATGGTCTTTGAGATGAGCCCGAAGCAGGTGAGGTATAACGTAAAGGAAGGTTGATTTCTCCCCATGCTTGCAGGTCTCACCTCTGCTGCGCTACCTATGCTAGCCAAAACCGTGCTGCCTGCTTTGGGTGCGGGTGCCTTGAGTGGTTTGAGTAGTGCAGCCTTCAAAAAGCCGTGTGTTCCGGATTATATCTCAAGAAGGGTGGAAAAGTATACTGCGTGAAACCCGAGGGTCGTGGTCTGCATCTTAGCCCAGGTACTTTGCCCAATACTTACGGTGATGGATTGTACTTGAAGATTGAAGTCGGCTCTACGATGGTTGTAGATTGATTCTTGGCCCCAATAGCCCCCTTCAAGAGTATCCCCTGCTAGGTATGCTCCTATAAATAAATGGACGAAGTAGATGCCAGTCATATCGCTTGCATGGAAGAGGAGCTCATCGCAGAAATCTGGAGATATGAGCGTGCGTTGAAGATCTATACACGACTGGATAGGGTCGTCTCCATTGCCCTGAGTAGTCTATTGCTGACCAGTGGTACGATGGGGTCTGCTCTGACCGGTGTGGGTGCTGTGGCATCCATTCCTCTTGGTTCCCTTGCCTGCATATGTACCACGGGACATATGGTCCTGTCCTTGATCTCGCGCCGAGTCGCTAAGAAGAAAAAGAAGCATCGAGATACCGTGCGATCAGCCAAAACCTATAGGTCCCAGCGGGCAGGTGAAGACGGTGCTCCTGAAGTCTGCCTGAAAAATTATTACTATGAGAAGGATCAGCTTCGTCAACATTCTACCCCAATTAGTAAAGAATTGAATGCACATGCGCCGTAGGGAGGGTTCATCCATTCGCTCCTCGCTCGGCTACGCCTCGCGCCTCGCTCATTCCCGAACCCTCCAGTTCAAAAAAGAAAAAAATTTCCAATCCACTTTGGATTGGGAAATTTTGTGTTCTTACCCCTAGCCCTCTGGTATTTTTTTTACTTCCTCACAAGATCTTATGAGAGGTACTGCTGATTAGATTTTTTTCTCAGCTTGAATCCGGTGCTCCGAACGAATGCTCCTTGCAAGGGACCCTTATCTTTGTTGAACGTGGGCAGGCCCATACCCTGGTGGTCTCCCCTTCTCGATTTTTCAGAGTAAGAATTTTGCTTTTGTCAAATTTTCCTTCCACCTCTACCACCTCAAAGATCTTATAGATCACCCCTGTGGGCAAGTCCTTCCATTTGAGGGCTTCCTGATTCTGGCCCTGCATCCTCCCCTGAAAGGCGTCTTCGCTGATGAAATCATCCAACTGAGCTACCTTTTGCTCTTCGCAGCAGGTTGGCATTTCCGTGGATACATTTTGATCCGACTCGTCATTACAGACTAAATCGAATCTCCTTCCATCCCCTTTGCTATAATGCATATCATGTCTTCCCATTCTTGTATTTACCCTATGCTCAATAGGGATGCCGTCCGTTTGCATTTGAGCCTTGGGGTTGGGGTCCTATGCAGGATTTCCCCTTGAAAGTTGGGGGTGGTGTAGAATCCACATTTTCATACTACTGAGATATTATCTCATTATAATTATGAGGTATTATCTCATAATTATGAAATATATTTTTTTCTTCATGTAGCATCAACACGCTTCCTTAGAGACCCTCCTCTGGATCATCCAGTACTTCGGTGCTGACCGGAAAGCCGATTCTATTTGAAACCTTGTAATATCTAAATTTTTGTAAATTTTGTTGAAAACTAAGGAGTATCTTCCTCATGCACATCTCTGTCCTTAGCTGATTTTGGCTTTACATTTAGATCATATTGGTTGTTTGTTCTCTCTCAGTTTTTGAACATCTTTGAGTTTATGGCCTTCCAAACGTTAAGATTTTATGTGCACTGAAGAGACATGAGTTGTCGAAATGCGCATATGCAGAAAATAAATTCGCAGTAGCTTCAGTATTTAGTTATTTGATAGTAATATTATTGAGTGAAAAAATGATTAAACATCGAGTTCATGCAGTTCTGAAATTGAGTGATATATTAAAGAAATTGCATTAAAGTAATGTCAAAATTGAAGAGCGTGCTATGACATTTATATGTGAATTGTTGACACACAGACAAGGTCTGTCTGTTTAGATAAATGTCTCTAATTAGTTGTTGACCAAAGCTCGGACGACATGTCTGACCAGTTGAGATAGAAGAGACATATGTTCTTCAAGATGAAGAAAAACAAAAGCGTTGTTCCATTGCTTATTTTTGCCATGAATTTGTAGAGACTTGGTCTCTTGTGCATTTACTCCATATCCCTTCATTGCTTACAT
>MJUU01050372.1:18772-43380 GCA_002080025.1 Modiolus philippinarum
AGTTTTCCGTGGGGGAAAAGTGACAATGTCTGTCCTTAGCTGATTTTGGATTTTTCACTTAGATCCTGCTGGTTATTGGCTCTCAGTCAGGTTGTATGCTCATTTCGGTTAATGGTTTAAGAGTTTTTCGATATTGCAACTTGCAGGAATATAATTTATAGTAACGTAAATATTTAGTAATTATACCCTGCAAACAAAGTTTGAGGGAGTATATATATATAAAAAAAGTTCTTCCATCCGCTTGTATGTCAATCTTTCTGTCTATCCGTTCCTGTGCTTTGTCAGCGCATGCCCTCCTGTATCGATTTGATGAAATGTTACAAAGTTGTAGTAGTGCATGAAGTAATATCGCTGGTGCCAAAATTTTGAAGAAGGGATAATTTGTTTTTAATATTATCTAGAGAATGGAGTGAAGAACCTTGTCAGCATATATCCTCTTAAACGACTGCTTGGATGTTTATGCAAAATTGTAGGTTTTCTAAATTTACAAGGGGATGAGATTCAGCTTTGTATATTTTCTGGAAAACAGGTGAGGTATATCATTGTGTCTATACCTGTTTTGCGTCCACACTTTTACTATGCCCATACATATATTATGTTCACAAACACTTAAATTTTTCTTGCTATATATTCTTTCAGGGTTCGATGAGAAGGGGGGGGGGGGTGTAACTGTCTGCCACTCGGCGACTTACTAGCTTGAGAACATGTGATATATGTATTGAAGAGGAAGGTTACTCTTCCGGATCACCGATACTACCCACTTTGCGCCTTGATTCGTGTTTTTTTTTTATTTTGTCCAATATATTCTGTTTTACATATTGATGGACTTTCGTCAACTTGTGGTGACTTAAAGATGAAGATCAACAACAAAAACGTTGTTCCATTTGCATTACCTTACCATGTATTTGTACGGATTTTGACACATGTGCATTTGTATCATATCCTTTCATTTGTTCACTTTATTATGAATAATTTTGAATGTTTCACTTGTCTTGTAACTCTAACAGTATAATCTCCTTATTCACAGGGGTCGCAGCATGGGTGGAAGAGGACGTGGGCGTGGTAGAGGGAATCCAAGGCAATATGATAGTTATGAAGATGTTCCATGGAGAGTGCTTCTTGGCAAGGGAAAATTAGGAGAATTACAAAACAAAAGTCCCAACGATATATTGATGACTTTTGATAAATACAAAGACGCATTGAAAAAAGCATTAAACGAAAGCCGTGATAGAGAAACTGTAGTTGCACTCTTACGTTGTCTGAGTAAATGTTGTGAATGTGAATCTTTGCCTCAACAATTGATAGATATGTTTACAATTTTAGATTCCTCTTCCTTCTTAAGAGAATATATAACAGAATTTGTACACAAAATCGCTGACATAAGATCAATCGGGACAAAAATGGAACACAGGGAACCTCTACGTGATATATTTCACATCCTCATAAGGTTTAAAAATGTCATGCCAAAGTCTATTGTAATACTTCATGGAATAATGTCAACAATAGACACTCCTATTAATATAATGAAATCAGACGGGATAGGGATGATTGACGATGAAATGTGGGAGACCTATGAAGAGTTGATGAGTAGAAAGGGAACATCCAATAAAAAGCAAAGAGCCGATAAACGTTTTGAAGACAATGATGAAGATGAAGAAGAGCCTATTGACAACTTCCGGGATTACCCAGTATTTCCTACCACTGAGGAAGTGCAGTTAAATATGGAGACAAAATTACGGAGAAACAAAAGATTTGGTGGTTATGAAAATCTAGATCACTACCTGGATGTACAATATAGATTACTACGAGAAGATTTTATAGCACCATTAAGAGATGGTATTAAACAATACATTGATGTCGTGCATTCAGCAGAATCACATAAAAAGATGCAGGAAATTAGAATTTATAGGGATGTTCGAATTATCAGCCCAATATGTAACTTTCATGGTTTGTGTCGACGTATTAGTTTTTACTATCCTGGAATGCACAAAGTACGATGGGAATCTAGCAAGCATTTGATATATGGCTCCTTGTTATGTTTATCTTATGACAATTTTCAGACATTATGGTTTGCAACAGTAACAAATAGAGACTTGGCGAACATTCGCAAAGGATTAATTGATGTAAAGTTTTCGAAAGATTATGAAGATGTTTCAGCAATTCCGAAAGATGCAGTATTTGTAATGGCCGAAACCACTGCGTATTTTGAAGCATACAGACATGTTTTGACTGGCTTACAAAATATGCGTGAAGGGGATTTGCCGTTTGGAAATTACATTGTTAAATGTTTACCAGATGTTAAAGAACCGGGATATTTAGCAAGAGATCCAAGTATTTCGTATGACTTGCGTCCATTGGTTGACGAACATATTATATTGGACGATTTACCACGAGACAAAGACAATGAGGACGGCGACATGGAAACTACTCATAAATTCAGCAATAGATCCGAAGATGCCAAAAATATTAAAGTTACAGATCCAGTCTCATGGCCGTCACCTGAATTACTACACTTAGATAGCTCGCAGCTTCGAGCAATCCAAGTTGCTCTTTCGAAAGAATTTGTTATCACGCAAGGACCTCCCGGTACAGGCAAAACTTATATTGGTCTTAAAATTGTTAAAGCTTTGCTCCACAATAAGCACGCTTGGAATATGGATCCAAACACCGGAGAAGAAGACAAAAGACCCCTTCTTATTGTTTGCTACACAAACCATGCATTAGACCAGTTCCTCGAAGGCATTGTCAGTTTTTACAAAGGTGAAGTTCTGAGACTTGGAAGCCGCAGTTCAAGTGAAATTTTGAAACCCCTCAGTATATATAATAAGAGAATGACTATGCGGACAAATCGAGAAGTCCCTGTAGAAATACACTCGAGTAAAATGGAGATTAAACACAGTATGAATTCCTTGAAAGATGAAGTTAATAAAATTGCATTGCGAATGGAAATAGCAAAGAGAGAAATACTACATGAAGATGCACTGAAAGGTGTTATGGGAGAATTTTACGACCAGCTTACTTTAGGATACAAAATTAGAATGTGCGACATGTATGAATTTGATTTCATGTGGGAAAAGCCTAAAAAATGTTCAGCTTTACTGGAATGGTTGGGTTATGGAGAGTTTATGGGTTTTGAGAATATGTATGATGAAGACAAAAACGAAACAGAAAATGCTGAAGTGAAAACTACAGATAATGTACAAGATCAAAACGTTGAAGATCGGCATGTTTTAGAACACGCCGAAAACGAACAAAGACGTCATGAGTTTATCAATGTGATGGACGAAAGAGATGTAGAAATTACAAATAGACAAGCAGCTGCCGAAACTGATGATGTCGACGACGACATTTTAGAATCTTTAGCCAGTTCCCTAATACAAGAAAACATTCCTCTGGTAGCATTAGACGTCTCTGAGCTTGACAGAAATATTTATAAGCATGAAAGTGAAGGCTTCCGACATCAGAAACCTGGAAAGAAAAATAAACAAATGAAAAAGAAGATAAGGAAATCGCTTTCATCAACCGATCGTATGACTGAGGATGAACTCAAGAATATTTACGATTTATGGGATTTATTTCCGGAACAGAGGTGGCGCTTGTATCGATATTGGTTAAATGTGTATTGTGAAAACATTCAAGAGAAGATAAAAGATAAAGAGATAGATTTTGATAGAACATGTAAGAAATATCACGATGTACTTATGCAGGAGGATAAAGTTATAATGCGCAATTCAGTTGTCATCGGAATGACGACTACATGTGCTGCCAGATATCAGGCAGTTTTACAAGAAATAGGACCTAAGATTATAATTGTAGAGGAAGCTGCAGAGGTCCTAGAAGGTCACGTCATTACAACACTTAGTAGAAGATGCGAGCACTTGATCTTAATTGGAGATCACCAGCAGCTGAAACCTAAACCGACAGTGTACAAACTGGCACGTGACTGTAACCTTGATTTGTCCTTGTTTGAACGAATGGCAAACAATAAAATTGATCTACAGCGCCTGGCTCTTCAACATCGAATGCGTCCAAAGATATCAAAGATGATGCGCATTATTTACCCTGATTTGAAGGATCACGATGTTGTTAAAGGCTATGATAGAGTCAGAGGGATATCAGAAGATGTCTTTTTCATAAACCACACTAAATATGAATCACCAGAGAAGGACTTGAGAAGCCATTCAAACAGTCATGAAGCTGAGTATTTAGTAGAACTCTGTAGATATCTTTTGTTACAGGGTTATTCTCCCTCTCAAATAACCGTTCTTACTACTTATTCCGGACAGTTATTTGAACTTAAATACAGAATGCCAAAATCTGAATTTGAAGGAGTTCGTGTCACAGTGGTAGACAACTATCAAGGAGAGGAAAATGATATTATCTTATTATCACTTGTTCGCAGCAATGAAGACGGAACTATAGGGTTCTTGAGGGAAGACAATCGAATTTGTGTTGCCATGTCTAGAGCAAGGAAAGGTCTATACGTTATAGGTAATTTTACAATGTTGTCGGACAAAAGTGAACTTTGGCGTAAACTTGTAGACCATGCGAGGAAACATAGATTCTTTGGTGAGAGTCTACGTCTTTACTGTGAAAACCACCAAGATGAACCTGGAACTACAATAAATGCTGTGAACCCATTTGACTTTAGAAGATCACCCGGTGGAGGATGTCGAAAACCATGTGAACACCGTCTTACCTGTGGACACACCTGTCCTAGTGTATGTCATATAAAGGATCGGGAACACAAGGAGATACAATGCAGAAAACCATGTACCAAAACATGTATCAGAGGCCATAAATGTAAAAAAAGATGTGACCAGGAATGTGACAAATGTCAGGAGATTGTACCAAAGCGCATGCCTAAATGTGGACACACACAAAATGTTCCCTGTTATGTAGAACCGATAGATTTTACATGTGAAGGACGATGTCAGAAGTCTTTGCCATGTGGTCATACGTGTCAGAAGCGCTGTGGCGAACCTCACACAGAAAAATGCTCCGTATTAGTAGATCGAAGTGGTAAATGTGGACATTCCACAAAAATGTATTGTTATCAACAGACGTCGGATTTGTGTCCAGAACCCTGCCCTGCAACACTAGAATGTGGCCACAAATGTAAGGGTACTTGTGGTGAATGTCAAAATGGACGACTCCACAAACAATGTGATGAACCATGTAGACGTATACTCATATGTGAACATACATGTCATGAGAAGTGTGCAAATTGTCCGCCATGTAAGCAGAAATGTATGAATAGATGTAAACACAATTACTGTGGTAAACAATGTGGAGACGAATGTAGTCCATGTGCAGAGGATTGTGAATGGCAATGCGAGCATTACAAATGCGATTTGATATGCAGTACACCCTGTGAGAGGCCAAGATGTAATAAACCATGTAAAAAACTTATACCTAAATGTCAACACCCATGTATAGGACTGTGTGGTGAGCCATGTCCGAAACTTTGTCGCACGTGTGATGCAACTGTCGTCCATGAAATTTTCTTTGGGTCAGAAGATGATCCTGATGCCAGATTTGTAGAATTAGAGGATTGTGGTCATGTACTGGAAGTCAGTGGTCTTGACAAATGGATGGATAAGAAAGAAACGAGTGAGCAAATCAAACTGAAGGAATGTCCAAAATGTAAGAAACCAATCAGACGTAATCTTAGATATGGAAATATCATTAAAGAAACATTAAATGATATTGAACTTGTCAAACAACGTATACTTGGTAGCAAGTCTAAAATGCAAGACCTAGAAAAATCTATTCAACGGGGATTATCTGATTTAGATCTTCCCGATGGCAGAAAAATGAAGCAATATCACAATGAATTAACAAAAGGAGCTATAGACGAAAATACTTTGAAAACCATAAACACACAAATAGAAATCTTAAAAATCTACAAAGATCTGAAAATGAAGTTTGATACGAATGAGGGTAGATCCGGGCGCTATAATGAAATGTACGTAATAGCTCTTAAGCAATTATATGTTGCACATGAAAGAACCCTATCTTGTCGGAGATATTTCACAGTTCAAGAACTTGGAGATATCCAGACCGAACTCGACCGACTGTTGTTATTCCACAAATTTATGCGCTTCAAAGAGAGGAAAACTATTCTAGAAACGGCATTGGACAGAGAACTTAGCCTTGATTTCATGGTTATGGAACAACACCTTACAGATGGAAGAAAACTTTCTGACCAAAGACGTCGGCATGTAGAGAAAACCTTACATGATCTGAAAGACGTGGTACCACTTACTGGGCTAGGTATATCTGAGGACGAACGGATACAAATAGTAACAGCCATGGGATTGACACCTGGTCATTGGTTTAAGTGCATAAGGGGTAAGTATTTAACTAAATATAAAAATATAGTAAAAAATATAAAATATATCTATTGGTAGAAACAAAAAAAATAACGAAGTTACAATGAATTTAGATTCTGCATATGTCAATTTCGTCAACTTATGTCTCTTCAGTGCAGATCAATCAAACACATTTGAAAATACCCAATAAGCCGGAGGGGCAAAATGAACAGTAGTAGAACACCGTGATATAAAGTCAGTTTAAATAAAGAGATCAGAAACAGCTAGCAATTAAAAAGTCAAAATAAAAACGGCACTGGGAGTAGGTACCTCACAAAACCCGATAGCTTTATATGTGTAGCATTTGAGATCTAAACTTGATGGATAATGGATGTCAAAAGAGCATAAATAAACAAATAATATATATAATGTAAGTAAAGGTGATCAGAACTCATTAGATCGTTTATATTTCAAAATTTTGTGATGGTTGAGACAGTAATTTAAAAATATAATGTTTGGCTTACTCAGGAATTGGCGGTTTGCTTGAAAAAAAATACATTAAATTATGTGAATTAAGAAAGTCATTATAACGAAACTACACGTACGTACTACAGAACTAAAACTGTATAAAACTTCAGGAGTATGATTATATCCTTTGGAACCATCTGAAGTCAAAATGTGTTCCCTTTAGGAAGCAATTTGTATATTTCGACAAGTTGTACATTTAAGCCACGTCAATGACGAGTGTTTCAGATAAAAATGTCAATATTGAATTAGGACCATTACGGTATGCAAGTGGCCTTTTTAATCCACCCGGAGTAAAACTCTGTGAGAGCTATTGAAATCACTTGACACCCATTATTTTAAGTCTGTCATGGTTGTTTTACAAATCGCTGAAATCTTTTCGAGGTAGGTTCAATTCAGAATATCGATGGGATTGAAGATTGACTAAAGTTTGGAGACTCCGGCTGAATGTCCTTTTTTATCTTTATCTTTTTTTCAGAATTGTTATACATTTAATCTTATAAATCTTCAGAAAACAAAGTAAGTGAGAACCGAACTGTAAATCTTCAACGAAAAATCCCATGAAAACAGAAAACAAAGACTGTCCACAATTTTAAAACGGAGTGTTTCGTATTGCGACGATCATTACGGACAGTCGTTGGACAGGAGTTTTACATAAATTACAAAAAAATGCATTAAGGGCTTTTCCAATCAAAATTCAAACTGAGCACTTTCATAGAGATATGAAACGTTATGTTTCTAAATGGTTAAAAATGAAAAGCTTGCAATTCGACAAACAACAGCAAATACATGAAAACTTTACAGAAGCTGTAATGTCGTTGGTCAGAGTTATAAGACAATGCACACTGAAAAATCGCATTGGGAGTTTTTTTTTGTTTTTTTTATAACCCGCCACACGAAGTGGCGAGGTATTATGTGATACCCTCAGTCGTGTGTCCGTCCATCTGTCCGTCCGTCTGCCCGTCTGTCTGTCCGTCCTTTTGTCCGTCCGTCCACCGAAGGTTTCCTACTGATAATTTGTTAATGAAATAACACAAGGTCTTCAAACTTCTTATGCAAGTTGTTTACCACAAAACTCAGGTCAAGTTCGATTTTGGGTTTAGAGGTCCAAGGGTTTTTGGAGTTATGCCCCTTGAAACTTTGAAATTTTGCGAATTTTGGGGTTTCCGACTGATAACTTGTGAATGAAATAACACAAGGTCTTGAAACTTGGTATGTTAGTTGTTTACTACAAAACTCGGGTCAAGTTCGATTTTGGGTTCAGAGGTCTAAGGGGTTCTGGAGTTATGCGCCTTGAAACTTTGAAATTTTGTTAATTTTAGGGTTTCCGACTGATAACTTGTGAATGAAATAACACAAGGTCTTCAAACTTGGTATGTAAGTTGTTTTTCACAAAACTCAGATCATGCTTACTTTTGGGTTCAAAGGTCTAAGGGGTTCTGGAGTTAGGCTCTTGAAACTTTGAAATTTTGCAAATTTTAGGGTTTCGAACTCATAACTTGTGAATAAAATAACATAATGTCTTCAAACTTGTTATGTAAATTGTTTACCACAAAACACAGGCCAAGTATAATTTTGGGTTCACCAATACACATAGTTATGCGCCTTTTAACTCAGAAATTTTGTGAAACGTGGTGGGGTATCATGTAATCCACCATTACTATTTTTTCCAAAAGACTTATACGTCGGTACTTTTAAAAGTTTTTGGTCTGTCTGTTGTCTGCAAATGCCTGAACTTTACTATTAACTATTTCTTTTGAATGGTACTTGATAGGGACTTTCGTGTTTCACATATATAAATTCCTTGCTGTGAGACCTTTCAACTAGAAACAGAAGATTTGACTTCATAAATAAACACGCAACACTGTGAAAAATAATAGTTGGAGTAAACATATGTTTTATGGTCTCATGTTCACTTACTCCATATCCTTTCGTAAAATATTAAACAATTGGTAAATCTTTTGAATAATAACTGATAGGACTTTCATATTTCAAATGTGCATTTTTTGCAAAAATATCTTTAAATTGGTACCAAAATATTTGACCTTGTGGCCTTGAATTCGGCAAATCACCTGTATTTGTAGAACGAGTTGGGATGTAGACCTAGGCTAAGGGACATAACTCTTAAAACTCACGTGTATGTTTGTTAAGGTGGTTCGGGGTATAAGCAAAATCCATCAGAATTTTTCAATACTTTGCAGATTAATTTTCAAAAATTGAATTTCCAAAAAATAAAATATAAATCAGGGGTCACGGACCATATAAGCTCATATTCTTTATCAAAAAAGGGAATTTTTAATTGAAATGTTAAGAAAAATTATCATTTTTGAAAAAATAGTTTAGTTACATCCATGAGAATTTTGATTAATTTTATATATTGCTAGCCCCTGTATTGAACTTTCTAAAAGCAAAAAGAGAAATGGGGGTCACGGAACTTATTATGTAATTATTTCACAAAATTTTCATAGTGATTTCTTTGTAAAATGTTTTTTTGAAGTTACCTCCCTTGTTTAAATTTTCATTTCAAAGAATTTGACAGTATAAATACTATTCTGAATTTCTCGTTTAAAACGAGTGCAAGACTTAGAGAAATGGGCGCATTATTTGAGTTTTAAGCGAAATATTTTCAAGATTTGTCCAAATTTTGAAATGTTTGTGTATTTCTTTAATGAAAAATACCTAATCGAAGCATGGAACACGAAAACAAAAGGACGGAAAACCACCGATCCATCTTAAGGTAATATTTCATAAGTATATTCAAAGGTCCTAAGTAACATAGATGATTGTTTTTCTTTTTCACGTAATTTCTAAAAATTAAGCGTCGATGAAACTGACTCTTTAAAACGCCTTACTAATTTAAAGAGTTATCTCCCTTCCATAGGCCTACTACCATCTAATAAGAAATTCAAGTGAGTATTACTGATTGTTCGGATTTCGTTTGGTTTTTTGCATTTTTAGTTCTTTCAACGAAGTTGAGGGAGACTAAGGTCTCAGATACCCTTTTTAGTGCCCCAAATGCTGGGAATGAAGAGAGCGTCAACAATTTGTGCATACTTATGATATGGTTGATCAGATTATGTGAACAATTTTATTTTATTTTGTGAGAATGAAAGTAAATGTAAGAAACTAATCAATAAAAAGTGAATTTATTCATTACAGTAGGTTATTAGCTGTTTGTTTTGGTCACATGACACACAGCATGGACGGTATAAATAGCATGTTCTACAAATGGTGCGAAAATGGATGTAAATGTTCGGTGTAATTTATCTCGAAAAGTAATCCTTAATGATATCCCTTTTTATTGCTAAATTCAAACTGTTTGTGAGGGGCTTTCAGGCTAGCATAGTGGCTATGCTACCACGTATACGTTGAGGGTGGACTTGTGTATTGGCACTGTTTTTGCAAATTTCTGCAAATTTTGGGATAATTTTTTCAACTTTTGCAAATGTTTCCATGGAAACATACAGCACATATATATATTGTCAGAATGACACAGATGTCTATGCAATTTAAAGTATTTGTTCCAAGGATTCCAAAGAGGTATAGGTTTATATACCTGTCATTTCACACTTTTCCAGTAAAACTTTGCAAACAAGACGTGAATCTTTGAAAAACGAAGCTTGAGAAAAATCGAAGCTAAACGGTTACGTGGGACCTAATGGAGTACCCCCGTCTTCGCCCGCGTCAAAGTCCGTATTTGGGTATATAACTTGGTAACTATGCAGGGTAGGGTCATCAAACTTTGCATGCAGGTGCATCTTGGGCTATCTCAGAGCCTCAAAGAAAATTAGGTCTCTCTGACCAATATTATCCGCTTGAGTGGCTTCCATTTAAATTTACATTATATCTCAGTAACTATATATAGTACGATCATCTTAAGTGTGCATGTGCATGCATCTTTGATGGTAGGTCAGCATCCAGGCAAAATTATGTCACTCTGTTCTACACTTTCCGCTTGACTGACTTACATTCAAGTTTACGTCCGAGTTCAGTTCTCGGTCACTGTAAATGGAAGGAACATCTAACCTTGCACATGCATGTATCTCTGATGGAAGGTCATCATCCAGGCAAAATTAGGTCACTTTGACCTACATTTTCTGCCTGACTGACTTACATTCAAGTTTACGTCCAAGTTCAGATCTCGGTCACTGTACATTTTAAGATTATCAAACCTTGCACATGCATGCATCTCTGATGGTAGGTCAGCATCTGGGAAAAATTAGGTCACTTTGACCGACATTTTCTACTTGAGTGACTTACATTCAAGTTAACGTCCGAGTTTAGATCTCGATCAAGGTACATGGTAGGATCATCTAACCTTGCACATGCATGTATCTCTGATGGAAGGTCAGCATCAAGGCAAAATTAGGTCACTTTGACCTACATTTTCCGTTTGACTGACTTACATTCAAGTATACATCTTAGTTGATATCTCAGTCACTGTACATGGTAGGATCATCTAACCTTGCACATGCATGCATTTCTGATGATAGGTCAGAATCCAAGCAAAATTAGGTCACATTGACCTACATTTTCCGCTTGACTGACTTACATTCAAGTTTATGTCCGAGATCAGATCTCGGTCACTGTACATGGTAGGATCATCTAACTTTGCACATGCATGCATCTCTGATGGTAGGTCAGCTTCCAGGCAAAATTAGGTCACATTGACCTACATTTTCTGCTTGACTGACTTACATTCAAGTTTACGACCGAGTTCAGATCTCGGTCACTGTACATGTTAGGATCATCTAACCTTGCACATGCATGCATCTCTGATAGTAGGTCAGCATCCAGGCAAAATTAGGTCACTTTGACCTACATTTTCCAATTGACTGACTTATATTCAAGTTTACATCCTAGTTGATATCTCACTCACTGTAAATGGTAGGATCATCTAACCTTGCACATGCATGCATTTATGATGGTATGTCAGCATCCAGGCAAAATTAGGTCACTTTGACCTTTGACCTACATTTTCCGCTTGACCTACTTACATTCGAGTTTACATCCCAGTTGATATCTCAGTGACTGTTCATGGTATGGTCATCTAACCTTGCACATGCATGCATTTCTGATGGTAGGTCAGCATCCAGGCAAAATTAAGCCACTTTGACCTACATTTTCTGCTATAGTGACTTACATTCAAGTTCATGTCAGAGATCAGATCTCAGGTACTGTACTTGGTATGATAATCTTGCATGTGCATGCGCATGTATCTGTGATGGTAGCTCAGCATTCAGACAAAATTAGGTCACTTAAACCTACATTTTACGCATGATTGACTTACAATAATGTATACATCCGAGTTCATAGCTCAGTAACTGTACATTGATGGTTCAAATAACCTTGCATATGCATGCAATTTTGATAGTATGTCAGCATCAGGGCCAAAATTGGTTGCTACGACAATGTGCCATAACGAGGCGAACTTTGTAATCGTTGATTACCTATGTTAAAAATTTATCGAAATGGTGGATTTCCTATGTTTAGGTTTTAGTGCTGCTGATGAGAAATTAATTTTCGGGGCTTTCGAGTTTCAGCTCCATCGGAGCTATGATTCTTTTCTTTGCCATACTCATATTATGTCTCTGGTTCTTTGTTGTTTCCGATGTTGCCCTTGTCCTTGGATTATTCGTTGGATAGACGGTTCGGTTCTCAACTACTTAAAAGGAAAGTATATCATGTACGTTAGGATTCTATTTTAGCTAATTCATCCGCCACGTAGTCATGTGGTCAGATGTGTTTCATCACTTTGAAATGCCACGTGATCGATATTCACCCATCAAAATGACAGAATCAAGTGAATATGCATGGATTGATATTTCTTTTTTCATGCAAAATGCATGAATTTTCATTCTAATTACAAATTTTGTGTGACTCATATTCTATCTGTCTTGGGTTTTATTGTCTCGCCCGCGACGAAAGTCGTGGAGAGCGAGACGAAGGCGTAAAAAGTATGACGACGGCGACGGTGTTAACTTTTACTAAATATAGGATATTTTGAAAACCCTTTGATGTAGGAACATCATAATTGGTCCACTGGTAGTACTAATCAAGTGCTATTTGACAGACATAAAGTCATGTGACCTTGACCTCAATTGCAAGGTCCAGTGACCACGTTAATTTTCTCTGCTTAAACCCATTCCTCAATAACTAGAAGTGATAGGTTGATAATATTTGGTATGTAGGTTGGTCTTAGGTAGTACATGTCAGTCTGGTAGGTGACTTTTGTCCTGGACCTCAATTTCACGGTCTAGTGGCCACGTTAAGTTTCTCTGCTTAAGTCCATTTCTCTGTAACTAGAAGTGGTAGGTTGATAATATTTGGTATGTAGGTTGGTCTTGGGTAGTACATGTCAATCTAGTGGGTGACGTTTGTCCTTGACCTGATTTTCATGGTCTAGTGGCCATGCTAAGTTTCTCTGCTTAAGTTCATTTCTCTTTAACTTGAATTGGTAGGTTGATAATATTTGGTATGTAGGTTGGTCTTGGATAGTACATGTCAGTCTTGCAGGTGACTTTGTCCTTGACCTCATTTTCACAGTTCAGTGAGCATGTTCAGTTTTCTGATTAGCTCATTTAGATTTTACATCAATTTAGAGGCCAAGCAGGAACGGGCGAGGCATCTTTTAGGGTCCTCACTTGTTTGTATGTTTATTATACTATAGGGAGACGGGACAGAGAAAGGGGAGGCTTCGGTACCCATAAACCGGTTAACCCTACCGCTGGCTTTTTCTAGTGCCGGTATCAAGTCCGGCAGTCCCGAGTTCCTATCGTTGTTTACGTTTGTCTTTTTTTTATTTGTTTTTTTTTCTTGTGCAATTCCATGGTACATTGTGGCATATTACTGTGTTTTTCGGCCATTGTAGATGTTTCCTGTTATCTATTTCCCTTATTTTTTATCCTTTTTTATCTATTTTGTGTTTTGTCTTTGTCATGCTGTCTCCATTCGTGTTGTATATGAATTGCAGTGATTTTGGATTTTTGATCCGTCATCATTTTTGATTCGATATTCGTTTGCCGATGTGTTACATATTTTAAAACTTTAACAATGTATTGAAACGTATTTATATTTCACATGTTTTCAAATCAAACCTTTCAGTTAATACAGAATTTATAAATAGACAATTCTCAGAGATTTTTTGATAATTAAGGTACCTGGTGGCATCGGATATCTCCAAAACAAATCTTGTTGTTCTTGAACGTTTGAAGTTTACTGTTTTTTTTTTTGGTTTTTGTTTTTTTTTAAATATTTTTGTTATTTTACCCACATAATCTTGTTATTTGTATTGATGAAATTATATTGAAATAGAATGAACTCATGATTGAAGGACCTTTTTATTTTTTGAATATCTTGAAATTTCGCTTGAAAACTTTTTTTCTTTATTTTAAGACTTTCGAAATTAGCAAATTGTGTGAAAAGAATAATACAATATATGGAGACGGAGTTCTCATAAGCTGTTCTTGTTTCCGGATCCAGTATTGTACATGAAAAATTATGAGATATTTATGAATATTTTTTTTAAGTTATGGATTTCCGATGTTTGTGTTTTAGTGCTGCTAATGAGGAATAAATTTCCGAAATGGCCATGGAGCTCATCAAAATTGTTGCAGTTGGAGTTAACATATGTTATGGTCTCATGTTCATTTACTCCATATCCTTTCGTAAAATATGAAGTTTTGTCTGTAGTCTAGTTTTGGTTGAAAATGCTCGTTAACTTTTCATGCTGTAAGGGTTTGTTATCATTACATGTATATGCATGGGTTTTATTATATACCAGAATGCTTAGATCTGAAGTATTCCAGTAAGAGAAGGCCGGTTTTACCTTCAAGTTATTTTGAAGGACCAAAACAAACGTTTTGTTGTATCCATCCCTGTTACATGGATACAACAGGGATGGATACAACAATTACTTACAGATTAGTAAGTGTAATAACACTTACTAATCTGTTTAGTGATCTGTTTTAGAGCAAATCAATCTCCTTGATGATGAAGGAACTAGCACGGTGATAAGGAATTTGGAGTACGCCGTCAAAATAAAGCAAAAACTACTAAGATGCGTTGATTGTAAGGAAAATGTTTGCACACAGGGAAGCGCCATTGGTATGTTGATACCATGACATGTATCGGAGGTCCTAAACATGTTTTGTTTTGATTATTATAAAGTAACAATTTTAACTTAAAAGAGAAAGAATTACGAATTAATGTTAACCATTCCTGTAACATCTTTTTATAGGTCATGTGTACGCTATCGGCGATTGTGGTGGAGCTACTGAAGAATCGAGATGTCCAGAATGTAATGCCGAGATTGGAGGTAGAGATCACAGACTAAGAGATGATAATGCTGTTGCAACAGAGATGGACGGGGCTAGACATGCTGCATGGTCCGCCCAGGCTGACCTCGGAAATTATGACCCATTTGAAGTTAGATTTCATTGACAAAGCTATGTGCTGATAGATGTTTTCCAGTTTTTATGACATCTTATGACTGTATGAAGTTGATGTTTCTGTATTTTGAATCCACTGTTGTTTTTGCAATCTTTAAATACTTTATTTTAGATATTTATGGCTATCGTAGCAAAGATTTATGAGCATTTCTTATGATCAAGCAATGTAATATTTTCAACAAAATATAAACAAATATCATAGTGCATTCAATTATCATAAAACACTTCTGCAAATATGTCTGAAAACACTCAAGAAACATGAAATATAAGTGATTGCGTCAATGTTATGGAATATTATGACTCTGATATGTATAAGTCGTATACTTGTGCATCGCTTTATATTTAAACAATCTTAAAAAGTTTAACCTGTGTTTCTTTTAATTCTTGAATTAAGCTCTTCCTAGTATTAATGACTTTTTTCCATATATGTCTTGTCGTTTTCGAGCTATGAGAGGCTACTGGACAAATGTCACTTTTAAACGAAGTACCAATGTTTAGCCCACATGGCTATAGCCAGTGTGAGATTTTGCCATCACTTGGCGTCCGTCGTCCATCGTCCGTCCATCCGTCGTCCGTCCGTCCGTCGTAATTTTTTTTTCAATTATCTTCTCCTCTGAAACTACTGGGCCAATTTAAACCAAGCATGGCCTGGATCAAAACCAGGGTATGTAGTTTTAAAAATTGTATCCGAGGAGTCTGAAAAACCAAACAAGATGGCCGCTGATACTGAAAATAGAACGTAGGAGTAACTTGCAGTTTTTCGCCCATAACTGGAAACCGGTACATATATCGAAAATCTAACATGCGGTTAAATCGTTCAGAATGCCAAGGTCTATCTCCCCTCCAATTTTGAAGAAAATCCCGTCTCGGAGTTACAGTCCTTTTTTCCGTAAAATTTTCAAAGTCTATGCATTTTTTATTTTTTATTTCAACAAAAACTGTAACAGATAGAGGTAAAGTGTAAATTGGCGGAGTGTTCAGCATATCAAGATCTACCTACTCGTAAATGTTGAGGAAAATCCAAAAGCCTGTGTAGGAGTTATTGCTTGTTTTCCAACAATTTTTTTATACCATATGGGCTATGGGTTATCTCCCTTTAAATTATGTTTTCAAATCTTCTTTGAATTTCTTTTGTCTTTTAAGTTTTAGAGAAATTTCCTGATATCAGTTCATTAAAAACATAAATTCCTTCTATAATCAAGAGCAAAAAAGTGTTTTTGTACAAATTTTTTTACAAAAATATTTTCATAATCTTCACCTTATTTCACATCATAATAACTTTTGTATACAAAGTATATTGTATCTGAATTCTCTAAACAAGCAAATATCTTGTCAACAGTGATAATGCAGTATCTTCTAGGCTTCACAGCCTGTACAGACTGTTCAAACTTAAAGTCTTAAATGAGCAGTTGCTGTTCTGTATGCATCTTACATAAAAAAAGAAATTCTTCTTGAGAATCACCAAATGGATTAGAACCTTACATGGCATGACTGATGCTTATGAGTTACTTTGGTGCTTATCTGTCATCCAACACGACCACCTGCGGGAACTTAATTTATTACTGGACCCAATTGAAAGAGCATACAAAGAATTTTTCGTCTGAAGCAACTGGGGTAGTTAGAACAAAACTAAATCACAATGTATCTTAGATGGTCCTTTTCAAAATGGATGTCCTTTAAGACTGCACCTTATAAATTGGCTATCAATGGGAAACAAAGTTTAATATTGGAGTACCTCTAGAGATCTTCTCCTTTAAAACCATTTGGCCTGTTGGAAATAAACGTTGGCACAATACTTAATTCTCTTAAAAATTGGTCCTGCAGATCCATCCCTTATGCTAGGTTTACACCGCCGATCAGACCAACTCGATCAACTCAACCATGCTGTTTTATCCCGATCAACGTCATGAAATTCATTGATCGAGAAAGCTCACGATGTCCACTCGACTTTTGAACTATTTAACACGACTAACACTCGACCATTCTCGATCTCTCTAAGATTCACGTAAGACTTATGCCCGACCCTCATTCGACCAACCAGACTTCGTCAGATTGAGCCAGATCATAGCCCGATTTGTGTTTGATCAACTAGACCTGGTTGGGAGAAGATCGTAAAACGGTCGAGTGTGCTCGAGTTTTGTCCTCTTAGTACGATTATATATATGGGGATAAAACGTGAAAATTCAGGGAACAGCTCAGCATGGTGGTAGAACAGCAAAATTTGTGGTCCATGTGGCTGATGCTTCAAGGAAAAGATGATAAATGTGATAGATATAGAGTAGCAGAGAAGGCGGATCTGACATAGAAGGCGCTTATTTTTGGTTCGACAATAGCAAATGCTCCAAAGTCATCATTATAGAGGAATTCACATACTAGTAGGTCATCCTCATCATGCGTCAGAATGCGACTGTGTGATTTTCCTGTCATTACATGTAGGACTATTCTGATATATAATCACATAATATCGGTGGTAACTAGATTGGGGTGTAAACCCCCCCTACCCCTGGAATCCGGAATACCGGCTAAATTTAACAGGAATCCGGAATACGTTTATCGCAGTTATACAAAATCACGATGTCAAAAAAATCGGCAACCAAATTTCCGGCGTACGCGTACGAAATACTCTTTTTGGAATCCAGTGTACCATACCTCGGCGTACGGAATACTCTCTAAATATACCCGGAATCCGGCGTACAAAAAGGGGGGTTACACCCACTAGATTTACACTAGTTTCCGTGTATAGCTTTAAACCTGCATTCTGTATAAAAAAATGAATTCATGTGTTAAGTGAATCTGTTTCTGGAATGTGTATATTGGGTACATCTTTTATTCAATTTCAAATTCTTTCAGCATAGTTAGTCGATGGAATTTAAGCCCTCTGCACGTCATCCTTTAATTCTACTAGTAGCATGCAAAATCTGATATTCTTTTCTACAATCCTGATATAGCCAGATTGAGCTTTTGCCATTATTTTGTGTCCGTTGTCCATGAACTTTGCATTCAAATATATTCTACTCAGAAACCGCAGAGTCATGATAGACCTTGATTGGTTCAATGTGAAAATAACCGCCATGTCCGCTTCTAATCAAATATAACCGCCAACTGGGAATATAGTTTTTAACTGGACCTATTGGAAAACTCATTCAAACGTTACCTTTGAAACCCGTAAGCCAATTAGACCAAACTTTTACGATTGTCCCTTTTCCAAATAGTGTCTGCCATATCGTCAGCTAATACAAGATGACCGCCAAAGGGGCACAAAGTTGAACATTGTACCAGAAGGATTTTCACTGGATCAATTGCAGCCAAAATTGGTCAAAATAGTCCTCGGATGTTCCGATTTCAAAATAGTATCTATCTTGTCTGCACGCAGTCCAGCGGGGAACATAATTCAATATTCGACCTTACTTAAGCATTCCAAGATATTCTATTTTGTAACTACTTTGTCAATTGGCCAAAATTGCAAATGATAGTTTAGTTTAAACTTATTTATTTTGCTCACAAAATGCAAAAGGGATCAGACACAAGTTTTTCCAACTTATAAAAGTTTTCTCCCATATACAATATACAATAATTACAATAATAGAGCATGTTAATAAATGATAGTCCTTGGATGGTTCCCACTTGAGATAGTATCTGGCAGATTGTCATCATATCAAAGATGATCATCAATCAAACTTGATTACAATAGTCATTGGAGTCCATTGGATGGCTCATTTAAAAACTAAAGTAAGGCCCTGGTGAGATACTGAGGCTCCTGAAAGCCTCATGTTGTGATATTGTGAAAAGATATTGTGAAAAGATGACATGCTGTCCTGCTAAATCGAGTAAAGGTCTTGAGTGATCGAGAAAAAGTCGTATACAGGTCGGGGAATGGTCGAAAAGATCTTGTATAGAAAAAAGAATGAATCGTGTTAGTCGAGTAATGATCGAGTACGAATCGAGTTGGTCTGGAAGCGACTCCGCATAAATCGAGAAGCGAATGAGTCGGGTAGAAATCGGCATGATCGGCCAAAAGTTCGAAACTTGATCAAGGCCGATCGATTTTCGACCTTTTCACGACTACCTCGATCAGACCCCGATTGATTCCCCGACCTGTTCTCGACATAAAATGCACACGACCTCTTCACGATATTTTTTGACATGTCAAAAATATTCGGGAACACAGCTCGAGTTCAGCAGAGCTTGTAAGATCGCCCCGATTTGGTTGGTAGACAGAACACGAGCATTCAAGATCAGTGTCCCGATCGATGAATATTCATGAATATTCATAGATCGAGTTCGGTCGAGTTGCTGTGATCGGCAGTGTAAACCTAGCATTATCCAAGATGGTAAGCAATAAGAAAAATAGTTTATTAAAATTGGATCATACAACATAAAGGTTTGTTTGCATAGTTTGAAAACGAGACCCTTGAACATAGAAGTTTATTTGACTTTATGTATTGGCCATGGTCCAGATGAGCGATACATGCTCTTGAGAGCCTCCTGTTTTAAATCAGATTTTAATGGGATGTTTCTTTAGATTCTTCTTAACATTTTTTTTGTACGTATTCGATCTTATATATCTCATTTTTCTGAAGTACCTAGAATTTGTTTTTTCTATGGGATGTTACTTTTGGTCTGTGTCTTAAGAAGTATCTCTCCATCATCTGTCAGAAGTATTTTTCGTGGCTTTGCGTATTTCGGAGTCAAAAGGGACCAAAACCAAAATTAGGGAATTCATATTTTAATTTTCATAAGACCTTGATGGGATGAATTTCTGTGGAAGCCATGTAACTGGGGTCGTATCATTCATGCTTTGCGTTCTAAAACTGTATGCTTGATTTTTTTTAAATGATATGCATGGTAGAAAGCTATACAGTCTGAAATCCGGTGGTATTTCATCATCTGCTCTGGAAGCTTGAAGCGAATTTAATAAAAAATTACAGGAACGATGTGCAAGATTTCTTTCTATCCATTGCTCATTTCATTCTGATACGACAAATAACATTGCCACCAGCACGGAACATAGTTTACATTTGACTCGGTGGAAAAATCTCATTTTCATCATCTTTTGTGAAAATATTGACGAAACTTTAAATGAACTGTACTGGAATGATGTATGACAGGTTTTCACGAAAAGTGCTCATTTGTTTGAAAAAACATGGCGACCAGTGCGGAACATTTTAACATTTTTTCTTTGCGATCCAACAATGAGGCGCTACACTATGATGTAATTTGGACATTGGGAGAATGAAATGAAATACTGTACTTTTTCCACATTATATTACCTCATAGGTCTTAGGATTTTACAGAAAATATTTTAACTCTGATGATTCGTTAAAATTATTGTAATAGGTCTAACTCTGAATCAGCTCAGGTCTTATATAGTATAAAAAGTTAATATAAAACAGGGCTAAAATAATACCAGCCCTATATCTTTGTCTCATCGTCCTGTAAATGAAGTTCTCTAGTCAGTGGGTATCAAACTGTGTTCGTCCTAATTCAATGGTATTTAATATAAGAATTTTATGATTCACAATTATATATTGTACAGGAATTCGGATGTGTATTTAATTTTTAACTCAAATTGGATTTATGCATTGTGTTAAGTCTTTTCTTTATTTTCACAAATAAACTGATTGTATCAAGAACCACTTGTTATTGCTGACTTATACAATCTATTTAGTTATATAGAAATAGGAAACTATCTGGATTTGAATCTATAAATGAGTCATTCTATCGAAACTGCAGATTTTTTTCCCAAGAAAACTCAAAAATAATGTTGGTTTAAATGAACACTTTAATATCTTAAACGAAAGAAGGATTATTCAGCTTTACAAAACTACTATCTGTAATTTGTATTTTTCACCTGGCTGGTTGCTATAGTAACAAAAATAAAAGGAACTAGCATGAACATTCCATCCTGTTACCAATATGATCAACATTTTAAAATGTCCCAACCAGGCGGAAGAGACAGTATGAATTTATTTTTTCTTTGATAAACGTTGGAGAAATGATTATATTTGATAAAATATATTCTGAATCACCTGTAATATAAATAATTATAGAAAAATATACCTGTTTCCAGTACCTATGACGTTCGGTAAGCATTGCTTCAATTTGGTTAAGGATTCAGCCATTTTTCTAGAAATCCTAGAATAGTTTTGCAAACTGAGATGAATTTATCTGGTAGAGAATGCTCTAAGCTTTATTCACAAAGCAATATTATTTTAGTTAATAAGATCTTTAGAATAAATTTGCAAATTTGATAACAGTAACAGCAAAGAATTCACTGTAGCAAAAGGACTATAAGTAACAGGACGGAAGATTTTATTCCTTCCTGTTACTTTTTTATTCTGTGCTGTTACCAATTTTTTTCCGTACTGTTACTGTTCATAAAAATTCAATTTTCCCTTTTTTTTCTGGTTGTGTAGATTAGTAAACATATTTTGTTTGAAAAATTAAAAAAAAAGATTTATTCAGTATACTCCCCTTTTACAAATCCTTTTACAATCCTGTATAAATTTGTAATTAACTGTTCTATTTTCCATCCTGTTACATCTTAAGATTCTGTGCTGTTACTTTTATCCGAGTTTTTTCTACTTTGTACACTTTAATATTTCTAAATCTTATCAGAAAGCATTGAAATATGTGGTTATCATAATTGCTTAAAGCATTCGTTAATACGACCCTTTGTTTAGTTTTTAAATGAAATAAAAACATTGAAAAAATTCAATTTTGTTCCCTTCTGTTACTTTATGAAGGGTAACAGGACAGAAGGTAACATAACTGAACTTTTCGATATTTTTCAAGCCTTTGATTGCTTCACAATCTTTAAATGTTATTTTTAATGTACCCACATTATACTTCATACAGTGTAATGTTGTACAAAAGATATGCGTTCTTACTGTAAAAAAGCTGGTAACATCACTGAAATCAAAAATGTACTATAGCAGTAAATCCTACCTTTGATGTCTTAAGATTTTAAATTTGTGTGCTCTACAAACCTGTCCCATATCCCAATTGCTTCAGGTTGTGAATTTCTACAGGTGCATTGTGGTTAAATCGTCAGGCTCAGATCGGTGTTTTAGTAAACATAATATTATTCCATGGTAACAGCAAAGAATTTCAAAGTCTGGACAGACCTAAAAACCTTTAAATCTTATACAAAATAACTTAATTTCGAGTACCCCTGTCATTTTTTGTTTCTTTTTGTTCTATTCTTATATTTGGACATAATTAATAGGACTTGTTATTTGTTGGTCAATTTTTATGCGTCTGTGAAGTTTGATAATCTACAAACCATTTTCCGGGTTTGCTGGGTAATTAAACTCCTTAAAATATTACTTTTATTATCAAAAAGTCAATAAAAATGCATCTAATGGAAGAAAATAAGGTTACCTTCCCAAAACATTCTTTGCCAGGTGAAAAAAACAACGAATTCCATCAATATTGCTTTTTCAACATCGTAGACAAAAAACCTGCACTTTCGGTAGAATGACTCAAATCCAAAATGGCTGTCACTGAATATGGACGCAGATCTTAGTTTAAGGGACCGGTCAAAATTTATTAAGGCATAGCACCGGTGCAAAACAAAAATGTTCGATAAAAAAGTTGCGGTCCCATGGTAACACAAAAAAAAATCGATGTCCCATTCTGTTGTACAAAAAAAGTTGGTGTCCCATGTATGTTTGTAAAAATGAGAAATTCTATTTTGATTGTTGGTGGGATATAACAAAAAAGTTTAAATTGTCATTGTATGGGAAATCATAACAATTATTATCTCTTTTATGGTATAAAAAGCAAAATAATTAATGTGAGAAAAATCATAAATATTCAAAAGAATTATATATAATAGATGAAAGTTACCCATTTTTGTAGTTGATTATCCTAAAATTTTGAGTACCGGGTAATTAAGAAAAAAATAGAAATTATATGTGTAACTTTTTATCTGATTTGGTCTTCTCTTTTTTGGTGTGAAGGGTAAATAAAATATATAAAGTAAATTAAACTATTAAGATTATGTTTTGAAAAGTTGCAATTTTTGAATATTAATCAATTTTTATAGCTGGTTATCCTATTCTAATAATATGTCTAGTTCCATGGTGAATGAAAGGATACGGAGTAAATGTACACGAGACAAAGTCTCTACAAATACATGGTAAAACAAGCAAAGGAACAACGCTTTTATTGTTGTTCTTCATCTTGAAGTCACCATGAGGACTTCAACAATGAACTTGGCTCATACCTCATAGTAAGTTCAAGACGGCCCCTAGCACCCTGTACATTTGTATTGGAGGAATGAAGAAACAAATTTGAATTTATATGGGCATTTAATCTTTTCAATTTAGTCTTTTGTGGTGTGAAAAGTACATAAAATATATAAAGTGGGTATAACAATTAAGATTTAAAAAAAAAAAAAGTTACAGTTTTGAAGAATGACCAATTTTTGTAGTTGGTTATCCCATACTGATAATGTCTAAATCCACAAGTACTATAGTAATGCAAAAAATAGAAATTATATTGCCAGTTGGTATAACAATTAAGTTTTTCGTCAAGTTTGTTATCTCATACCGATAATGTCTAAATCCATATGCATGTATTATAGTAATGCAAACAAGAGCTGTCGCCGAATGGCAGCCAAAGATACCCGCGCTCATTGAACCCTGAATCGATATGGTAAGTGCAAAATTAAGTTGGTGGACACAATGCAGTTGCGGACACAGTACAAGTGTGGACACAATACATGAATGGACACAATGATATAATCTTCAAGAAAAAACTTTTCCCAAGGGTTCCAATGAAAACACTCTGTCTAAATCAGACAAATATATAAAATTCACCTTTTCAGCCTATTTGACATTTAACACATCTACATATAGTGTTCTTCCTTTGTCTAAAGTTTCATCAAAATCCTTCAAGTGGATTAAGGAGTTATGCGTAAGAGGTAACCCATACATAGGGAATCAATGAAAACTCAAAGTTAAATTATTTCCCCTTCCTGGTTTCTGACAATAATTATATTCCTTCATGCACATCTCCATATAGTGTTCTTACTTTGTGTAAAGTTTCATTAAATTCCTTCAAGTGGTTTAAGAGGAGTTGCGCTTACGAGGTAACCCATACATGGGGAATCAACCAAAAGTCAAAGTCGGATTATCTCCCCTTCCTGGTTTTGGACAAAACTTTTATTCCTTCATGCACATCTCCTAATAGTGTCCTTCCTTTGTGTAAAGTTTCATCAAAATCCTTCAAGTGGTTTAAGAGGAGTTGCGCTTACGAGGAAGCACATAAATAGGGAATCAACGAAAAGTCAAAGTCGGATTATCTCCCCTTC
>MJUU01050373.1:3820-41907 GCA_002080025.1 Modiolus philippinarum
ATCAAAATGTTCATTATTTCCTGTTGTGTTTTCTTTTATATGATAAATTTAAAAAAAAAAAGGAGAACAGTTTCTTTGTCACGGAATGTTTATACATTAGATTTTTAACTGAAAGAGAAACGCTTTATTTCCCAATATCAGAAAGCTTCATTATGACGTCAACCCCTCTATGACTTTGCAACGTATACAGTGTAATTACCTCACAGACCGTGTTGATATTTACAGCTGAGAGTCAATTTTCTGTTTTACTAATTGATTTTAAGATACACTTCTCAGTTTGTTATTGAATTTGAACAACAAAATAAATATTTAACGTTTCTACTTCAATAAAATAGTTTTCTGCATAAAATCAATATTGAACTATGAATATCTTTATTTTATATTTTTGTTTTTACTTTAGGGGCTGACATTTTACAACTGATGAATAATATTTCAACATGGCCATGTTAGAATTTATAATTACGGATATTACACAATGCCGAAGTTGCTGTTAATTTTGATTCAGCATATGTGCATTTTGACAACTTATTTGTATTTGTCGACTTTGGATGGCACATTTTTTAACACACAATCGAAATACTAATAAGACTAATTGTGCGCCACTTCTGACAGATTTATTTTTATATTCGTATGAAGCTAGTAACCCCTAAATGTTTTGTTTTTGCTCATGCTGGGATGTTGTCCCCTTGACATTAACAATATTGTTATCCACTCACAATAAACATGACATCAGTTGCATTGATAAAAGGGAGAATGTTACGATGGTTTTGGTAAGGCCATATCAAATTAATTTATAGATTCTCATCCCCATCCGCCCCATTCTTTATAAGCTCAATTTTTTTTTATTTTCAATTATACAGAAATTTTCTTTAAATTCCTATCAATTTTAGTGAAAATCAGTAAAAAATAAAAAATAAAAGCCTCCCACCGCCCCAGATTTTTTGGTACAGGTGGATGAGAATCTACAAATTAACTTGATAGGGCCTAATTGTTAAAAACTAATGTCTTTTAGTCCAGACTAGATATGGACAGATTCCAAGGTTCACCTTCACTAGAAACCTGATCACAAAATTCCTTTCTCCCTACAAAATTCGGTCTTGGGAATTAACACTCTATCAGAATGAAAATTAAACGCTTGATTCCATAGAAAACCCATCCAAAGATCTAGTCTTAGCAAACTGGAATCAAATTTTATCAAAGTTTATTAGTTGGTGCACTTCAGAAAATTTGAAATGCAATTATGAATCTTTCAAGATGAAGTTTTCCATGGGGCCCGATGAAAGTACAATGAAATAACTGTAAATTTAAACCAAACTCGTTCATAATCAAACTTGGATTTGGTTAGTTAAAAATTGGGTGCTGGCGTTGTCAAAATTGCTGCTAATTGGAATCTATTTCAATATTCGTACCCATAAGAAAAAAATCAAAGATCTTGTCCTGTAATAAACTTTGGTAAGTTTAAAACAAACTTAATCACAATGGTCTTAAAATGGTCTCCTTTACTGAATGTGTCTGGTAATTTTATGCCACATTTCTTTGGACTTTTCCCATAGAGGACTATTATCAAAATTGACTTTTTTGGCACAGGTTTTTGCATTGTCAAAGTCGACATGTTACAGATAAGCAATACAAACAATTGAGAGCCTTTTAATTTGAACCTTTATCTTACATTCAGGGTGACATCTTTAGTAGACAGAAAATAGTTCATATCTCAGTCGCCGTTTATATACATCAAGATTTCCTGACATATATATCAAGGATGGATTAATTTTCTCGGGTTATTTAACGGGTATGACCTGGTTCACTCTTGCTGAATAATTGTTTTATTATAACCATCGCCAGTCTTTCATAAAAAATGACACCTGAAATTGACATCATCACAAAAAGAAATTAAATATATACTCAATGTTAAAAATGGATAACAGGAAACACCTACAATGGCTGAAAATTATAATTACATGCAACAATCTGCAGGGGAACTACACAAGAAAAACACGTATAAGACAAAAGACAAACGTATACAACGATAGGAACTCGGGACAGCCGGAGTATGTCTTTTAATGCAGTGTGGAGTTGGTGTATGGGGATGGGGATGGGGATCCCGTATGGGGATGTATGCACTTTATTTTTCTTAGATTTGGTGTACTTGTACATGAGATTATATCTCATGTGTACACTTTGTTCAATTACAATCATCAAAATTTAAGTAATTCTAAAACCTAAGGTTTAACTCCGCCCATCGTAGTTTTATCATTATCTATATTTGATATTTCTGATTCTTCGGATTTCGTTTGGTTGTATGCATTTTAAACATTTTGTTTTTGAAATTATGGGTTTCCTATGTTTGGGTTCTGGCGCTACTGATGAGGAAATATCCGAGATGGCCATACAGCTCATTGAAATTATTGCAGTCGGGTTAACATATGTGTTATGGTCTCATGTTCACTTACTCAATATCCTTTCGTAAACAAAAATAAATTAATATAAATTTTGCAGATTCGAGTCTGCATGATAGTTTGAGAAAACAATCAGGATTTTTTAACAGACAGAGTATGGTAAAGCATCAATGCCATCCATTTTGTCAAGTGCAATGAAATGTCAGGTGTAAAAAAAGTGAAGGAGATAATGTGTCAAAGAAGTTATCAAAGAAAATCAAATGGTTGCTGTATTATAAAGACAGAAGACAAAACAGAGACCAAGAACTCAGACTATTCAAACATTTTACAAATGCAGAAAATTAAGTTTTGGATAAAAAAAATATGCAGGACGCGCATAACAATAAATTATATTGTATTCATATACCAGAAATACGCAAATGCATTAGCTGATGCTCTGAATGGTAAAACACCAACATTCCTTTTCACAAAAAAAATCTTACGATAAAAAATAGCTGGAAATAGAAAAAAGAAGGGAAACGGGGAATGTGTCAAAGAGACAACGACCCAAAGAAGAGTAATAACAACTCAAAGCCACCATAAGATCTTCAATGAACGGTGAGAAAACCCCACACCCAACGGCAGGTCGGAGTTGGAAGTCTTTAACATTTCGTACTGACTTACGAGCAAAATTTGTCGCAAGATATTTTGTGAAAAGGGCTGCAGGCTCCATACACCTTACATACTATTAAATATTTAAATCTTTATTTTCTATTTCTACCCCTTTTTCTTTTTTGATGGCCAATAAGATCTCTTACCAATATAAATCATACAAAATGTTCTCTTGTGCTATATATAAAAGGTATCAATCATGTTTTGTTAAATATACTAACTCCTGTATATCAATATAAATACAAAAATACCAAAGTTGAATTATAAACAGTTAATTTTGTAATGCTGTATGTTTCAAGGGTCAGCAGCATTAAAATCAAATAATGGAAAGCTATAATCCAATAAATTTAAATTCAATTCGTTTCTCGCTAGAGGATATTTCTTATTTGTCTAGCACACGCGAAGTGCTTTTAAGAAACACATTTTCTGCCTCGTGTTTCACGTGAGTACAATTTGTTTTATAAAATGCCCCTCTTGGCCAGCTGTCCTATCTGAATCTGTCCCTGGCACATTTTATTTTAACAATTATTTTGTTAAGTATTCCCTCCTCCACGCGTCCAATAAGTACATCTTTTGCATTTAATCCTACATATGGTCCCGTTTAAGGTGTTTGGTTGTGTCAAGTGTTTATTTAGTTTGGTTTTTACGAAACTTCGTTACAAACATGAAACTTTCGATATAATTAAATTATCTAATATCGAACTTGTTGCAATATATCAGTTTTGTGACGTTAATTGTTCATTAACGTTCTAAGTACGAATATGTATAAGATAAATATATCAATGTAAAATATTTTATGAAAGGATATGGAGTAAATGAACATGAGACCATAACACATATGTTAACTCAAACTGCAATAATTTTAATGAGCTGTATGGCCATTTCGGAAATAAATTCCTCAACAGCAGCACTAGAACCCAAACAAAGTGTGAGGCATTGATGAGGCAAATATATAAGATATAAAAGATATAATACAATAAAGAATTTTATTGATAAATTTTTACAATGAACATCAGAGGTTAGCATCTATTACAAAACGATACGGGTACCTTTTTCGTTTTTTATACCCTGCCCTGATCTTTTACAATCTGCGTTAAACATTAACGAAAATAGTTTTCCAGCAACACAGCTGTGAGGCTGAATTATTTTCAATTCTAACATGGCTCCTGTAAATCGTCAACCAGTATAATACTCGATAACCATATATTTCGCACATGCGCAAATGGTATCGGAAAATGAGCGAACGGGATGAAAAACAACAATGTTTTTAATTTTGTTCGTCTTTGTTTATGAAGGAAATAAATGTTAATAACAGTTTTTAACTAAATCAGGCCATTCAGACAAGTAAATGTGTATTGTGTTTGCTTTCGATTTGAATTTTGAACTTGCATCTGTTTGAAAACGTCAGATTGTGTATTGTGACGTCATAGACACAAACAGCATTGGAGACGGGAAATCCGCCTTCTCTTAGGTCGCTTCAGAATGGAAAACTCCATTTTCTGTCATATTAGAATCGAAATAATTCATGGCAGGTATATGGTTATTGTCATTTAACCATGGGCTGGGCCTTTATATTCGTAAATTTAACCCCTCGCTAACGCTCTGGGTTAAATTCGAATATAAAGGCCCAGCCCATGGTTAAATTTCCAATAACCATATACCTGCCATGAATTATTTCTTAATTTTCACGCTAATAAGTGACTTCGTATTACCGTCGCCAACGTCACTGTTAACTAAACGTTGAGATGCATTGTAATAGCAATATGACTAATAACAAAGAATCATCTTATATCATGGCTTATACAAAAAAAATTACCTAATAAAAAATATTACTTTTTTTGTTATAATGGATATTTAGCATTGTCGATGATTTATACTATAGACTCTGTTTATTTTTCTTTTTTCGTCTCTGGAGAAAAAAAATATTTATTTAGACGTCACTTCGGTCTGAATACCGGGTATATGTAAATCAGCATTCTAAATGTTTAAGATTGTGAAAGAAAAAATTAACAAATTGCAAATTACTTTCATCTTTTTAGAGATCTATCACATCCAATGCAAACTTGATGACAACCATCTCAAAAGAATAAATTGGAAAAAAATTCTGGTAAAAGGCTATGAACAAAAATATAAAAAGGCTTTCAGCATCTTACTGCCAACAGTAACTTGGTAGTAAGACACTTTATTCTACGAAGCCCTGTTAGTGTCAATTGAAATACACCCGGAGATTTAGTTTTAAAATGTGAAGTATCTTCATCATACAAACTCTATCCTTTTGCTGATTTTTGGTTTTGCATTTAGAATTTATTTGTTATTTGTTTTCTACCAGCTTCTATACATCATTTAATTCATCGTCCTCGAAATGTTTTTGATCATTTATCAAAAAAATTGCATACGACAAATATGCGTAAATGTCTAAATGTAAAACAACGGCAGTAGAATACCGAAGGAACAAAGGAGTGAAAATTCGAAGTCCAAAGACACGGCCAAAACAAGAACACAGAAAACAATGACGTTAGACACAAAAAACAATACCCTTATCACTTAGCTTAAATTTCAAACGTCTTTCTTCGGCAATATACAATAAAAGATCTAGGTACGATACTGAAGTAGGTGTTTCAGTTGTTTCTTTAATTTCAAGTTCATTTGGATGGATCTAATGTAAATACTCCTTAAATTTAGGATTATTAAGAGAAAGTACATCGTCTCTGTAGCGGAAGCTGAAATTAAATGACTGGGCTAAATGTTTTTGTTTTCTTTGGATAAAAAGGATGTAATAGCCGTTCTAGACAGTCGAATGCTACAAAACAGTGCCTCAGCAGGGAAAAGGGATTTCTATGGCGTGTAATTATGCCCCAATTTCCGCTGATTTATTCCTATATAATTGCTTGACTTCAGATTTATCTGCTTTCATACCAACATGAACTCTAAATTAAAAATAAAACTATCTGTACGTCTGATTACAACACTTTTCGACTGGAGCTGTAATTTCCACACTTACATTGTTGCTGTATTTGATGTGTATTCCTACATCTCCGGCATATAGCGTCTACATTTTCTCTTAAGGGGGTTTGCTACTCCATTCGAAAATAAATAGGATTTCAAATAAACATGATTTTCTGTTAGAAAATTAAAAAAGAAGTAATTTAAGTGAAAAAAATTTATAGGTTGATGATCTCGTTTTTGAGATTTAAGTGATTGAATATTTGGCGGGAAACTGAACTCCTCTGATTTTTCATAGGATTAACATTAGCAAGATTTGACCGTAAACGAATGTGACAAAATAAATAGAATTCAATGAAATTTTTAAAGAATGCTCAGAAAAATGTATAAAATGAAATTATGGAAAAAAATAAGGGGGTCGATGGGCAAAAAATTATAATGCTTTTAAATGGATAAAACCCGAGGATTTCGAAAATCTGACAAAAATTTCAAAACATGAGGAGCGAACCTCCTTAAATTATTAAGCCTTTTGATTGTCCAATATCTTGACACTAGAAGTTGAATTTATAACTTGGTCAAAAGCAACGACTCGGGAAATTTCGTGATATAATTCACAATACCAGTGGAAAGTATAAAACGACAAAGGAGGAATACATCCGGTTAAGTACAGATAAAATATAAAGTAATTATCTTGAAGCACAGTTTTGTATATATAATTGACAGTGAAAAAAAGTTTGATAAACAATGCACACCTTAAGTCCATCTCATGCCAAGACGTTTTCATCCAAAAATTTGACTTATTCAATCATGAAGTGATAACCGCTTTCCTTTCAACAAGTAAACGAAAATCGCACAGATAAGTTGGCTAGTACTGATGATAGGCCATAAACTATAGAAATTGAGTGAAATGACGTTGCTATGGTAATGTTTCTTCATGCCAGTTGACTATTGTCTTATCCAATCGGGCATGAAAGTATCGATATGAAAAAGAAAGGAAATGGGGTAAATGTCAAGGAGACAACATCCCATATCCAAGTTAAAACGACCCAAAACAAAGCATCGTGGGGTCATCGTACGGTCTTCAACACAGTGAGAAACCTCACACCATATAGCAAGCCCTAAACGGCCCCAAAAAAGTAAAAAAGTGGATAAATCAATGGAAACAAACCACATCCAACAACCCAAATATCAAGAAACTAAAATTTTATAAGAAGACACGGACAAGTCAATCACCAACATATTCCTGACTTGGGACAGGCGCAAAAATTGCGGTGGGGTTAAACTCGTTTTCTTGGATCCAAGCTCTCCCCCTATGTGTGGTGAATGGCTAAAAATAAATACACAAAAAGACTCACAGTTAAAATCAAACAAGAAAAAAGTCCATCTTATCAAGACGAGTACCCTTACAATGAAGTACATAAAACATGAAGACAATACACACAGGTACTGACTGGACAAATGCTCGCAGTTACTGACAGCTAGCTAAGGACATAATTTTCGTTGACTATGATATCAAGCCTTCTTACATTTGAAACTTCAATTGAAATACTTCTAAATAGATTTGGTATAACAGCGCCATCAATTATGAAAGAAGAAGATGATATTGTGCAATGCCAAATACTGCCAATATGAAAAATTGTTTAAATTTAGTTATGGTGTAAAGCATTTAGGAGATGATCAATATTTTTGCCAACAAAAATCAGAAGTAATGGTTTAACAACAATGCTGTATTTATATCCTTTATGAATATTCTTTTGATCAAATTGTGAACCGTTCGTCTCGGCATGGAACCAAATATCTTCATTAAGTATCAAAATTGATAAAAATAAAACGAGTTTAACCCCACCGCAATTTTTGCGCCTGACCCAAGTCAGGAATATGTTGGTGATTGGCTTGTCCGTGTCTTCTTATAAAATTTTAGTTTCTTGATATTTGGGTTATTGGATTTGGTTATTTCCATTGATTTATCAACTTTTTACTTTTTTGGGGCCATTTAGGGCTTGCTATATTGTGTGAGGTTTCTCACTGTGTTGATGCTTTGTTTTGGGTCGTTTTAGCCATGGATATGGGATGTTGTCTCCTTGACATTTACCCGATTTCCTTTCTTTTTCATATGTATATGTTATCGGGCTTTTGACAGCCATGTATCGTAAAATATCATCCCGTTTGCCAGAATATGAAGCACGCGAACCAGCCATAAGCTTCATAATCTGGCGAGCAGGATGATATTTTACAATACTTCAGCTGTCAAAAGCACTTGTTTATCAAACTAATTTTTGTATTTTAAATTTGCAACATTAGAACAGAGGTTTCAAATTCTCCTAAAATTACGCAGGAAACTCGACAGACACGTCATTCTCGCCTTTTCAACAATATTCAGCTGCATAATACATGTTTTGTAGTTTTTAATCATTTTATCTCCAAAAGTTTTGTAACAGGATGAATAATTAACCGAAGTGCTCGAAATAATGTCTATTTCGAATTTGGCATCATCTTTTGGTTGTTACCTTATTCTATCGTTCTATTCCCAAGAGCTTTTATGACGTCATAATGTGAGAACATGGAAGCTCTGCAGGGTATATCAGTGACCAAGTTTCTGTAGTTTTTCTGAAGTCTGGTTATTATGACTCTGTTTTGAATACCTAATCGGAAAGAAAGAATATAATAGATGTTTACTTTTGTCAGCTTGATTTCGTGTGAACATCGAAAAAAGGTTTTGGTGCTGGTTTGAGCGAAATTCATTACTGAATATAGAACAATGATACATCCATGTTTCTTAGTACTCATAGACGCTGCATAATTGTTTGCATAAGTAAAGAGTGCACTAGACATTACAGTAACACTATCAAATATTTTGTATTCATGTGTTATTCATGCTGAAAATCGATCAAATTAAACCATAAATGACGTTATTTTCAAGTATGGGGCGATACGGCAAGTATCAGATTGTGCTAGAATTATACTAAAACCATAAAGCATTTGCATTTTAAAGTGACTATTATAACATTTAATCTTGTATAGCTATGAGCGAAAATAAGAAAATGGGATATGTTAAGATGTTGGCAACTGTGTTGACAAGAAGCTTTACTTCAGGAATAGTAAAAATGTGCAAGGTAAAACAAGCTAGTGATGTGAAGTATAGGAAGGTTGCAACTGATGATTATAAGCGAGTTTTATCAATACGAAGCCCCGACAATATTGATGGTGGCTATGACTACCTTCCGGCTCGTTTCCAAGACTTGATAAGTAATCCATTCACTGATGGTTTTGCTGCGGTACACCATGGAAATTTAGTAAGTTAAATTTTTTTTCACTTAAGGACATATTCTTCTGAGGTTTCAGCCTCGTTTAAATCTCGTTTATGAATAATTCTTAAAACGCGCCATACAGGTGAATGATTTCTTTTTATTTATATAATAATGACATTCCCAGATAGTGTCAACAACTATGTTCTTTGGATCATTTAAGATTTGAAAAATTGTAATATTTTACCATTGTTCTCAGTCAGAATTAAGCCTATTTTGGAGTAGGGCTAATAAAAATCATTCTAAGAAGAGTATGCATCTTCTTTTCTCACTTTATATGTTAAACGTTAGAAGTATGTAAATTTTGCAATTTTAGATTTAACAGTATACAGTTATTGACTGGGTCCGAAAACAGTAGCTGTTTTCTTTGACCCAAGGACTGAACTGTTGCACGAAGCTGAAGGCTGAGTGCATTAGTTTAGTCCGAGGGTCAAACAAAATAGCCGATATTTGAGGGCCCAGTCTGTAATTGTTTTGTTATACCTTTTCATGTTTATCGGTATATCCATCTGTATTGTATTTATGTAACTGCAAATTTTCAGTTTTGTTAAATACGCTCCATTTTATCTGAATATAATTCATGTCGTCAATATGGTTGTGTAGACGACAGAAGACCACATGATATGGGCGTGACGTTTTTGAACCAATCAAAATAAGGCAAGTGGTCAACAATTCGGTATTGGTCAACAGACCGCAAAACTGTATTTCAATTGAAGTTTCATATGTAAGAAGTCTTGATATCATAGTCAACGGAAATTATGTCTTTAGCAAGCTGTCAGTAACTGCGAGCATTTGTCAGGACAGTACCTATGTGTATTGTCCTCAAGTTTTATGTACTTCATTGTAAAGGTACTCGTCTTAATTAAGTTGGACTTTTTTCTAGTTTGATTTTTACTGTGAGTCTTTTTGTGTGTTTATTTTTAGCCATTCACCACACATAGGGGGTTGGATCCACCAAAACGAGTTTAACCCCACCGCAATTTTTGGGCTGTCCCAAGTCAAGAATATGTTGGTCATTGGCTTGTCCTTATTTTCTTATAAAATTTTAGTTTCTTGATATTCAGGTTATTGGATGTGGTTTGTTTCCATTGATTTATTCACTTTTTTTTACTTTTTGGGACCATTTAGGGCTTGCTATATGGTGTGAGGTTCCTCATTGTGTTGAAGACCGTTCGATGACCCCTAGATACTTTGTTTTTGGGTAGTTTTAACCTTGTTATGGGATGTTGTCTCCTTGACATTTACCCCATTTCCTTTCTTTTTTTAAGTTGACTGGTCCACAGATCGTTTTTTTTTTTATTATAATTTTTTTTTTGCTTGAGAAATAAAACAGACAAATTGTCAGTATTTTTCCCAATGCATTTATATACTTAAATGTAATGAGGTATAACAATAATTATTATGACACTCTTTCATGCAATTACGAAAATCTGCCATGACTCAGAGATGTAGTCAGCCATAATCCTAGTTTTTTTTAAATTTAGAGAAAAAATGATTTTACATTTTTCGTCACTCGGGTAATTACTTTCATCAAAAATGCTATGTTGAAATCGTTGAATTATAGAATGTGCTTACTATTAAAAAAATTCTGTTGTAGATTTGTGTACTATTGTTTGACTGTGCTGTATGTAAAGCTATTGTGTCTCTAATTTAACGACCATTTTTTGCTTGATCAGGTTTTAAGATGAAGAAAAACAATAAAAGCGTTGATCTATTGCTTAGTTTCAGCACTTTGTCTAATTTTCATTTACTCCATATCTCTTCATTGTTAATTTTAGTGAATGGTGCAAATCAAACATTGAATATAACGCTAAAATACGATAAATGCTGATACAATATAAAGTCACTGTTCTGTGCAAATATAATGTTCGTTGCACATGCAAATCAAAATTATTTCTTGAATACAAAAACTGTTAAATTAAAACTATTAGCTATATTTTAAACGAATATAATTTCAGATTGCTTTTCAAATTGTTACATTGGTTGATGGTGGCAAAACACTCGTGAAGCGAGCTGGAAGAGTGAGCGAAGGATATGAGGATCTTGGTGTGTATAATGGTCTCAATTCTTATACCAATAGTTTGTACAATGCAAACGAAAGAATACGTCGAGTCTCTGTTATTGACAAAGGAAATAAGCCAATAGCTAAGAGAATCATCAACGGAGATATTCACCCATTTATGGAAAAGGTACAATATATTAACATTGAATATTCGTTTTTCTCGAACTTATTCTTAATTCATCCACTTGTAAAACTCCAAAAGTAAATATAATTCTTATGAATTGTTTGATGGCAAAAAAAATAAAGAACATTATATTGAAACATTTAGATTTAACAACATCAAATTGTTGTCAATTGAGTAGCAAAAATTGAAGGGGAACCATGAACAGTTGAAAACGAGGTTTATCTAATAGTTCAAACATACTTCCACCATACAGCCCACAGAACAGTTTTAATCATTCATGCCTCAATTGATGAAATTATGTGTCTTCATATTTTGTTAAACTTGCATAAGAACAGACCACAAAGGACACAAAAGCGTGTTTAAATTTAATGTTTTCATGCAAACTCTTTACATGCCTATATGTTTTCGTATCAAATCTTGTTGATATTTACATAGATGATAAGAAAATCGATTTTTAATAATACAAAAATGATACATTAAAACCCAGAAAGAAATAATAAAGGGATAAGCATTATATACTTAAGACGAGATCTCAATGAAGGGATTCGGAGTGAAAATTAAACAACTCAACAACGCTTTTATTGTTTTGATTTATCTTGAAGTCACCAAGAGGCCTTAAAAATTAGCTTTGAACACACTCACAGCATACATCTCCAGCACGGAAATTTTCTTTCCCCGACTCCACACTAGAGTTTGACAGTTGGATTTGAGTATGTGTCAAAACATTTGCTAAGTCTATATAAATGATATATCATTTTTTATAATTATTTAAATCCTCCAATTGTTTTATACAGTTCTGCTAGGTACCGTCTTGACCTTACTGTAAAGAATGGGGCATTTTCATAAATGGAAGTTGTACGTCAAGATGACGAACAACAATAAAGGCGTTGTCCCATTGCTTGATCTTTCCATATATTTGGGCAGAAAAATTAACAGGAATTTACTATAGTGATTGATAGTGATTGATAATGATTAATTGATTATTTGAAATCAAAAACAAAAAATGTACAGGAAACATATATGGATATATATCTTTAAGTGTGAAGAGAAGACTGGAAAGACAACAATAATGGCATTTGAACAAGACAAGGGGATATGCAATTCAGATTCAATACCATCATTCAAGGGGCAAAGCGTGATACCTATCTTTGGAATAAAATCAGTAAAAAATGAATAAATGAAAAAATAAATAAATATTTTAAATTATGCACTTAACTTTTCAAGTCTCCATGAGAACAAGTCCCTTAATAGTGTATAAAGTTTACTGTAAATAAATTAATCTTCAGCAGACATAAGCCAAATAAATTTAGATTTTTTATCAAGATATTTGAGGTTTGAGAATTCTAAAGCTCTTTTATAATAATCTGTCTCAGGACACGCGAAAAGAAAATGAATTTCATTTTCAACAAATGCTTCACAAGTTTACAGAATCTTTGATCAGCCAGGACATTATAATAACGTCCACCTTCAATCTCCAACTTGTTGGAGCTAATTCTATAACTAGAAATTAGAAAAAAGAAGGGAAATAGGGAATGTTTCAAAGAGACAACGACCCAAAGGGAAGTAATAACAACTCAAAGCCACCATAAGATCTTCAATGAACGGTGAGAAAACCCCACACCCAACGGCAGGTCGGAGTCGGCCCCTGAACAAAGAGCAATCAAGTCCAGCGAAATAAACATCATCCTAGACTCCTATAGACATAAATTAAACTAACTAGAAAAAGGACAAGACACACAAAGGCTTAATAAATTCCTGACTTAGGACAGGCGCAAACCTGCTGCGGCGGGATTAAACTAGTAAACTAGTTTTATTGGATCCAAACCTTCCCCCTACAGCCAATGTGATAAATCAAAAAACAATCGTAACAACAGTAAAATTCAGTTGGCAACAGGACTGAGTCAATTGTGAAAAATGAAACTGAAAGAACTAAGTATACGGACAAAAACATGAAATCACAAGAGACTACTAACAGTTAACTGACATGCCAGCTCCAGGCTCATCACCAACTGAAAAAGTAAGTTATGTACCACCAGTACACAGCTTCCACCAAGATCCCTTCCTGTGAGGAGTTTAGAATAATGATTTCATGTATATAACGGAATACATAACCCGTGTCCATGCAATACAGATTTTAGAAATTTAGAATGTGTTTAGTTAAATTGCAAAGACCCTATTAAAAAATCAATGTTAATACCAAAGAAGGCCATACGTAATGACTTGACGACAATACCGTAATTATAACCCTTATGAATTAGACGATTTAAAGGTTTTATAGGTTTGTTAGGCGAGGTTAAGTATTTTTTACTCTAATGTAAAACATTACCGTAAAATAAGGGATGTGAAATACCAGCCTTGATTAGATGTTTACAGGTTGCATTGTATTTATGAACTAAGTCTTTATATCGATGATAAAATTAACCTTCTTTGGTGAGATTGCCCCAACTTAAATAATCTACAAATATAAAATGATCTTTAAAGGTTCTAGACATGCGTAATTTGTTAACATGAGAAAAGGTATCTCTGTTATCTAAGAGACAGCCTTTCCATATGGAATTATATTTTAAATGGAATAAATTTTAAAATGTTCCTTTTATTTTTTCTTTCGAAAATAGATGTAAATTTTCATTTATATAAAATTGTTCAAAAATTTCCTTTGCACAACTGTACCAAGACAACTTATTTTCATCATGAAGTTGTCTTGAAACATTAAATGCATCTGCAGCTAAGCAGTTTTCTAGTTTAATTAACCGTACCAAATATTTGTTCATAAAAAAAAACTAAAAAAGAAGAGGGTAGCTTCCTAGTTCCCCCAACACTGCTTAATTTGTAGAGTGTCTACTGACTTCCAGTGTATATTTACACATTTTTACATGTATTTTTTCAGCTGTTAAATCACTACACAGCTTACTCAAATAACTTTATAAATTTCTTTACATCAAAATTGCCCCAAATTTCACTCCCATATACCAATTTAGGTGTTATTGTATGGTCAAATACATGTAGTAAAGTTTTAACTTTAGGTTTATCTTGTTCAAAACATTTTCTAAGTTTAAAATGAGCTTTTAGCCTTTTGTTATATAAATCTGCCTTTGCTTCTCTGAAACTACCAGAAACATTGAAATTGACACCTAAATATGTGTAGTTTTTGGAATTCTCAAGGTAAATATTATTGTATAGAAATCTAACTGATGTGCATTTACTCCATATCCTTTCACTTTCTATTTGCTTTCCTAACTCATTTGAAGTTTGTTTAACAAGATGTGCATAATGTGATTATTGAAATATTAATTTTGTTTGGAAAAGTGTGTCTGTTTTGACCATTACGTTAAACATTTGAATAAAATTTGCTAGAAATTTTACAGGATGTCTCCTCCTTCTTGTGAAAGTTAAAATTTTTCAATTCTAATAAATGTATATGAAAAATTGTATAGAACTTTCATGAATTTAAAGTATATAAGTTGTCGAAAGCGCCATCTACAGAACATAAATTCAGAGAAACTTTTTTTTTAATTTGATTATTTTCTTACGTTTTGCAAAATCATAAGATAATAATGAAACAAAAGTTCATGGAATCCAAAAGCTAAAACTATATTTTTATTTTTTCAGATAGAGTCACGATTCACAACAGACACCAGTATGCTACAGATATTGCTGATTCAGGATATCACTCAATCAGATGAAACTAGGGAGTTACATCAAGCAAATATCGCACGAATTTTCAATTCTACAACGTTATGCAACATGTTATTTCCAGCGAGCAGTATTATATGCGATTATCTACTGTTGCAACCTTTGGAATGTAACATTCCATATATATTTGATAACCAAGCTAAAGTTCTATTTTCCAAAATCGGAAAGCATTGTCTTCTAACTCGCGGAACTCTTATTCATACTGCAAAAGGCCCTCAATATTCTCTGGAAATTCATGGTGATGCAATAGAATCATTGCGTAATCATTTACGTTTACATTTGAAATATTTAAACATCAAATCATGTCATTTTACAGTAAATATCATTTGTAGCGGTGCGGATTTTAAACCTGTAACTAATATTTTAGAAGGCTGTAGATTTCGCAAATTATACTCACAAGAGTTGTACGGTGTCAGATATGACAACTGATAGAAATGAATATATACTTTTTTAAGAGGAAACAATACTCTGTTGTACATGTACTACTGTATCAAAAATCCTTATCAATACCAAAATACGGAAGTAAAAGTTAAACTGCTTTCTGCGCATGGGCATTTGGACATCTAATGCTTCTTCAATGCAAATGCAAATCAAAACATTGGAAATCCAGAAATCGAAAGATCTGTAAAGGCCAAGACAGAACAAATTATCAAAAGGATCTAAATTGGATGCCAAATCAGCTAAGGACAGAGCATTGCATAAGGGAGATACTCCTTAGTTTTAAAGAAATTTTGTTACTTAGATAATGTAAGTTTCTAAATAAAGTCGGTTTTGGGGCAATCGATCCAGTGGTAATATAAATAACAATATACCGAAGTTACTGTAAATTTAACCCCTGGAAAGTGTATATCAAATAAAGGGATATTGAGTAAATGCACACGAGACAAAGTCTCTACAAATACATGCTAAGATAAGCAATGGAACAACGCTTTTATTGTTGTTCCTCATCAGTTATTGGTCTTAGCTTTTATTGGGTTTCAAATAGTTGATTATGACTTTTTTTATATTCGTACAACGTACATTATTAATTTGCATAAATTCGAGTAAAACATACAACGCTCAACGTATAAAAGAATTTTGGTCTTTCGTTTATTAAAGAAACCAATTGCAATTGGTTTCTTTAATAAACTAACATTAATGCACTAACATTCCTCCCAAGGTCCTCTTGAACTATTCTGATGTTATTAAGAGCATCCAGTCCAAGCAAGGTTCATTTTACATAGGAGTTTAAAAATGGATAACAGGAAACACCTACAATGGCTGAAAATTATGATTACATGCAACAATTTGCAGGGGAACTACACAACAAAAACACATATAAGTCAAAAGACAAACGTAGACAACGATAGGAACTCGGGACAGCCGGACTTCGTACCGGCACTAGCAAAAGCCAGCGGTAGGGTTAAACCGGTTTTTGGGTACCCAAACTTCCCATTTATCTGTCCCGTTTTCCTATAGTATAAAACATACGAATAAAACCCAATACAGGTAGACTACTAACTCCATGACCACAATCTTGAAAGAACAGAAAAAGACAATACGTTATTTTGAAAGATGGGTCAAGGGGTGCTCGCCGCTTAACTGTCGGCTAGCTCAAGAAGCCTAGTCTGCTGGTAGAACACTGCTGCACTACGGAAAAAAATCAAACTCAAAACTTTCCGAAGGGTTTGGTCAAGAATCATCATAAATTTCAATAGACATCGGCAGTATCAGTGAGAGGCCAGTATGTGTGCAAAATTTTCCAGTCACTAGGTCTCAAAGCTAATTGAACGGATGCCAGCAGAATATCTTGTCGATATCCCCTATTACGTAAAGAATGTAAGTTACGTCCCAGCTTTTCTGGATTTTTAATCAATTTCTGGCATTTTTTAACAACATTTCCGTAAAATTGCGGACTAGAAATGCCCATAGTAATAAGCTGTATACGAGTAACGCCATATTTAGATATAACATGTTCATATCTATTACAAAACTTCTTAAATGTATTCAACGACTTTTGAAATCTGTAACCTTGTAGAAGTTTGGCTGTGGTAGTACGGATAGTATAAAAGTTTGGATATATAGTACGGATAGTATAGAAGTTTGAATATACCTCTTTCATTGAAATTTGGAACAAAATTAAGTTCTTCGGTATTGTGTTTTTGTTTTTTCTTTTTTTTTTTTTTGTGTGTGTTATTTTGTTTTGTTTTGTTTTGTTTTTTTTTTTTTTATTTGCAGTTTTAATTCATAGTCATCTATTGTTTTATTTGTACAGATATTACACTATATTTACAGAACTTATTTTAGAATACAGAACAATATGTCTTCATCACTTATTTAAATTAACAATTCAATGGCATTTGTTGACTTTCTCTTCCAAAACTTTCATTTCTTATTTAGTTTTTGCATATCCTTATTTCGACAACTTCATGTGTACCCCATTTCTTTTCTTTTCCATATCATTTCTCTTCGATGCAGATCAAATATTACAATTAACAATAAAGGGATATGGAGTGAATGCAAATGAGACAAAGTCATTACAAAAACATTGTAATACTAAGATATGAATCAACGCTTTTATTGTTGTTCTTCATCTTGAAGTCATCATGAGGCCTTCAACAATGAGCTTTTATCATACCTCATAGTAATTTCAAGACGGCTCCTAGCTACGGTTTGAGCGGAATAAATTGCTTATTTTCGAGAAACGTTACATCCATGCTTCTTTGACCTTTGGAACCATGGATTCGCGGTCATCAGCAATCGTAAATTTAACTGGCAAAGTGTTCTTACTATCGCTGTCATTCATTGCCCGACAAAAACACTAATAACAGTCTTACACCTAACGCACAAAACAGGGCTGAAATTAAGCTTTGTTAACATTAGTTTTCCATTGGAGCTATTTTTAGAACTCTGTCTTAGGTATAAGACTGATAAGAGACCATCATAACATTTAAACAAGAAATGGAAGTCGATACGACATCAAACCGGGTTATCCTTGACTATATGAATGGACAAATAGGTACTTGTGTGAAGAGCTGTTTAACTTACACCTCCTCTCATTATGTGCAGTGTATGCCGTCACTCTTTAAAATCACTGAAACGGTATACTTTACTTAAAAGTCAAATAAAAGGCACATGGTCAAAACACCTATAAATTTCAAAGTTCAAAAAGGCATAACTCCTGGATAAATTACACGATGAAAAAGTCCCAACAATATGTACATTTACATATGATGTCCTTGCTACACACAAAGTTTCATGAAATTCTGTTGAACGGTTACAAAGGAGTTGCGCTTACAAGCATATGGTCAAAACACTTATAAATTTCTAAGTTCAAAGGGGCATAACCCCTGGAGAAATTGCGCAATGAAAAATCCCTGAAAATATGCACATCTACATATGATGTCCTTGCTACATACAAAGTTTCATGAAATTCTGTTGAACGGTTACAGAGGAGTTGCACTTACAAGCATATGGTCAAATCTCCTATAAATTTCTAAGGTCAAAGGGGCATAACTCCCGGAATAATTGCACGATGAAAAATCCCCGACAATATGCACATCTACATATGATGTCCTTGCTACATACAAAGTTTCATGAAATTATGTTGAACGGTTACAAAGGAGTTGCGCTTACAAGCATATGGTCAAAACACTTATAAATTTCTAAGTTCAAAGGGGCATAACCCCTGAAGAAATTGCACCATGAAAAATCCCCGACAATATGCACATCTGCATATGATGTCCTTGCTACATACAAAGTTTAATGAAATTCTGTTGAACGGTTACAGAGGAGTTGCGCTTACAAGGTCTGGCAGCCGACCGCCCGCCCAACCGCCGTACATCAGCATTTCAAAAACCGGATTTTCTAACGGCAAAAACCCGGTTAACAACCATAGTTCACTCATCGAGTCAATAGCAATAAAACTTGGCATAATGAAATCATGAGACGCGGGCACATTAAACAGGTGGTCAGAATAACAATTGTATATTACGAAAAATATGAGAAATTCTCTCGAGAAAAAGTACACAATAACTAAAATGTATAAAGAGCATACATCTCTCTCACATGGAATCTTTTTACGGACTTCATACTGCAGGAGAGACAAAAACTCCAGTCTTAAATTAACAATAAAGGGATATAAAGTAAATGCAAATGAGACAAAGTCTCTACAAATACATTGTAATACTAAGCAATGAAACAATGCTTTTATTGTTGTTGTTTATCTTGAAGTCACCATGAGGCCTACAACAATGAGCTTTAATCATACCTCATAGTAATTTCAAGACGACTTTTGATTACTTTTTTCGACCATGTTGAAAACAATTTTATTAACATCCTTGCTTCGCCCAAGCATTTTAAATGAAATTGAAGGTTTAAAAACAATATATAGTTGTTTACAGTTTACACAATACTATAGGGTTATTGCATGAATATTGGGGAATATTGTCCCGAGTAGAATTTTATATTGCACGAGCTTGCGAGTGCAATATATTCTACGAGGGATATTAACTCTTTTTTTCGGTTATGAGTTTTGTTCTCTGTTGTTGTTGGGTTGTTTGTAATAGACATTTTTACTATTCATCGTCGAAATCGAAACCGAATCCGAAACCGAGACCGAAACTGAAACTGAAACCAGCATATACAGAATGAATTGCGTTTTGCAATGTTAACTCATTGTTTAGCTATTTTATTAGTTCAGTTGTTCAGCTTTCTTTTTGAAAGCAATGCATTAGACTTTAAATACCCAATTTATACAATGTAGCTTTATATAAATATATAGTAAAAGTAATTTGTAATTCGATGAGAGAAATTGAAAATTGTATATTTTTGGTGAGCAATTTCTTTTGTTGATTCTGTTTGATCCTTTATTACATTTAACGCTGATATACGACAACAACAGTTATGGCGCTGGCGTCATTGTCGGGGTCGGCGTCTGTGGATAGCATTACTTTGGTTCTGATTATTATCAAACATTATTAGAATGTTTCTTGGCGTAAACTTTATCTTTTTTTTTTATTTTGAGATCCTAGCCCAACCCCTTTCAGAAAAGAGGCCAAGAAGGGTCTGGATTTGATGTTTTACTGTAGAATCGGGAGTATGCAAAGAAAACTCAGTCTTTGATAAAAATCAACAAATAGTTTATTCTATCATAAATGAGGCATGAAAAGTAAGATTTTAAGTCTATAGTTTATGAGGTTAGATTTGAAAAATATATCGTATATCCTTATGAAGGAGATTTATATAGTGTGAAATACAAATGAAATTTTAGCTTTAAAAAAATCGAAAAACTTTATCAAAACAATCCATTTTTTTTCAAAATTTTACTTTTTGATATTCTTCTGATAGAGTTATATATGTCATCAAATATGATATTTAATGAATTTTAATATAAATAAGCAGGAAATGTACAATTTTAATTTTTGTTTATTTAAGCTAATATTATGAAATTTGTTTATCGCAACATATATATCTCCTTCAAAGGCATCTCATGAAATAAGATTTTCAAAACAGGAATAGTTTTGGTCATGTTCAAACAATGGGTTTAAACCCAAACTGAAAACATTACAGTAACTATTGATACCTAATTTATGCTGCAATTGGTGAAATTTGTATATCTCGACATTTAAACTCTTTTGCAAATATTTGAAATAACATTTTGAAGATCCACAATTGTTTTAATCATCTCTTAATATTAAGTTCAAACCACAAACTAAAATATTACTCCTAAATCCTTGTTTTTTTTTTTTTTTTTTTTTTTTTTTTTTTAAAGGTCATGAAATTTGTATATCGCAACATCTGAAATTGATTAAAAAGGATATGATGAAGAAGAATTCAACAAATATTACTGAATTGTTTTAGTCATATTTAAAAATTGAGCTTATCCTGCAAACTAAAAAATTCTACTTATGGGACCTTAATCATACTCAACTTAATTAAATTTGAATGTGGCATAATAAATCTTTTTGAAAGTATACGGTGATATAAGACTAAAGAAATTATTGCGATCGAGTTTAAACAGAAGACTAAAATTTTACTATGAAAAACATTTTCTCCGGAGATTTGTTACATTAAATACCTATTTTAAAATCTATTCAAAAACAGAAACATGTCCAGCAAATCTGGTGTACGTTCTGACTAAAAATGATTACAAGTACCACGATATACGACTTCTACTTTTAATAGTAAAATGCAAATAACAAATCTGTTTGCTCATGTTTCCTGGTAGGATTTACTTTTTTCGCATTTCGTTTTTGATGTCTGTCGAGATTAGCATTACGTTCGTTTTAAAGTGTGAATTTTATTTGAATTTAATGTTATTAATCAATTTCTGATCTTCAACAACCTTAAAGTCTTTATTCACGTTTAAAGACAAAATATCAAGTGAAAGGATCCATCCTGAGGCTCCTAGTTGAAATTTCAGTACATGTGTATTTCTGTGTATTTATATGTAATTTATATACTGCATTATCTCTTTTACTGTGTATATGTAGTTATATTTTCCCTCCTTTTTCACAATTTTTCTGGGACAATTTTAAAATCTATAATTTAAAATTAAGCCTTAAGGGTTGGGGAGATAAATGTGAGCTTATTTAACCTTTACTGTCTTTAGTTCATGAGATCTTTTCAAAATGTAAAGGATGAATTTTATATGTTATTTTTTTAGGAAAAATGTTCAGTTCCCCATACATATATATTCAGTTCAGTTATAACTGACACTTTAATTAACACCATTTAAAGCCATAAATCCACTTGTCAAATTATTTGAAATGTTAACTAATTAAGAGTTTTACATGTGACAATCATTGGTCTTTGAACTAAGTATACTTAAATCACTAGCAGCTTGTGTTTGTTTTGTAAAATAAGGATTGCAACTTTTTAAAACTAAAATTGAAATTTAATGTTTTTCCATCATAAAATTCCTGAATGAAAACAAAATATTTGTTTTCCTTTTTTATACTTTTAGATAAGTTGCAAAGCTGACAGATATAAGAAAAAATTTACACGGAGTTCCAATATGAAAAAGAAAGGAAATGGGGTAAATGTCAAGGAGACAACATCCCATATCCAGGTTAAAATGACCCAAAACAAAGCATCTAGGGGTCACCGTACGGTCTTCAACACAGTGAGGAACATCACACCATATAGCAAGCCCTAAATGGCCCCAAAAGGGTAAAAAAGTGGATAAATCAATGGAAACAAACCACATCCAATAACCCAAATATCAAGAAACTAAAATTTTATAAGAAGACACGGACAAGTCAATCACCAACATATTCCTGACTTGGGACAGGCGCAAAAAATTGCGGCGGGGTTAAACTCGTTTTCTTGGATCCAAACCCTCCCCCTATGTGTGGTGAAGTACATAAAACATGAAGACAATACACACAGGTACTGTCCGGACAAATGCTCGCAGTTACTGACAGCTAGCTAAGGACATAATTTCCGTTGACTATGATATCAAGCCTTCTTACATATGAAACTTCAATTGAAATACTTCTTAATAGATTTGGTATAACAACGTCATAAATTATGAAAGAATAACATGATATTGTGCAATGCCAAATACTGCCAATATGAAAAATTGTTTAAATCTAGTTATGGTGTAAAGCATTAAATAGATGATCAATATTTTTGCCAACAAAAACCAGAAGTAACGATTTAACAACAATGCTGTATTTATATCCTTTATGAATAAGTTTGTTCAACGGATTAATAAGTTTTGAAGGACAATTTTTGAATTTATGCGCTTTGTAAATGATATTGCCATAGATGTTTGGATGTGAAATGCCCTGATGTATAAGAGCCCTGCTTGTAGAACCAAATTTTCTTAATAAGTCAATGTATCTATAATAAGATTTAGAGAATGTTTTTATCAATTTATGATATCTAAACCCTTGATGCAGAAGTTTCTCAGTGAGGCAAAGATTTCGCTCGTTGAAGTCAGAAACATCACTACATACTCGTGCATATCGAACAAGTTGTGAAATGTAGACCCCGTAAGAAGGGGCTAACGGAACATCGCCATCGAGATGGGAAAATTGACTATAGGGAAGGAGAAATCATCCCTTTTATCAGAAGCCTTAGTGTTTACATTTCCTTGATTTAGTGATATATCGAGATCAAGAAAAGGAGTATAATCACTGCTGCTATTGGATTTATTTAAAGTAAGTTCTGCAGTATAAATTTCATCTGTAAATTTAGAAAATTCAGGATTGTTTAAAGTCAAAATATCGTCCAAATATCTATATGTATTGTTAAATTTATCCACTAAATGCTGTTTAGAAGGGTCTTTTTGAATTTTTGCCATGAATTGTGACTCGTAGCAATAAAGAAATGAATCTGCTATGAGAGGTGCACAGTTGGTACCCATAGGAATACCTATTTTTTGCCGATAGACTGTATCACCGAAACGAACAAAAATATTATCAGGAGAAAATTTAATGCTTTTATCATATCCTGACAAGTCCAGTTGGTATATTTGTCACGTGTCTTCACTGAAAAACGATTTAAATGTATTGCAACAAATGTACGTACATCCTGATTTTTTGAAGGACCAATTGATCAAATACGAAAATTTCTCTTTGATGAGTGTATGCGGTAATGTAGTATATAGGTTAGAAAAATCATAGCTATCGACGGAGCTGTATGCTTCATTAACAGATCGAAGTCTTTCCCAAACTTCTACCGAATTTTTAACACTCCAAAAGTAGTTAATTCCACTGTATTCATAACATTTGTTGCTAAAATTGATGACGAGATTTTTTATGGTAGTAAGTGCACTGGTCAATAAAACAGAAATATGTGTAGTTGAACATTTACTTGATGCCGAAATAAAACGAGATTTGAAAGGATTTTTGTGAAGTTTAGGAAGCCAATACATAGTAGGAATGCTTTTATAATTAGAAGTTGCTTTAAGTTCAGCTGTAGCTATCAATATACACTTCAATATAGCTTCCAATATACACTTCACTAAAACAAATTTTTATGGTTGAAAAGCTTTACCCAAAGTTTCAACATGTTCAAAGTAAAAAAAGTAATGCTATGTAATGCCATGTAATGCTTAAATAACAGGCATTTTTGAAATGGAATGCATTATATTACAATTACATGTAATGCTAAAATGGAGCATTACACATTACATGCATTACTTTGTAATAATGTAATGCATTACAAATTACAAATTAGCATTACTCCATGCCTGTTTTTGTTAAAGGACGACAAAATCGGCAAATATATTCAGTTACTACCTTATTGCATGGCGTCAAAGCATGATCTTGGATAGGGTTGTCTTCTTTCGATTTTTACAAGGATAGATTCATTTCCATTCTGTGTCAAAGGTAAAGGACTAACTATACTCTATTGGTATTGCTTTGAGGCTGTCTGAGGTTAAACCCTTAACCCTGACACTGATTTACATATGGCACACAAATCACACTCTTGGCACCACGATTTTTACAAAAGAATGACATTAAGAGTCTTTCACAAAGTTGCCTGCTATTTAAGTTTTATGTAATTGTTGAAAACCTGTATAATAAGCGAATACTTGTTGTTTAAGAAATGATTGAAAAAATATTTTATCTCCTATAGCGGAATTATTTTCTCACATAAAAAATCCAAAAATCTAACCAGTTTAAATTGGTTGTATGGCATTGGATTGGTATGATTATATTTGAGGCCAAGTAGACAAAGCAAATGTTGGTTCTGGCTCAGATGATTATCGAGTATCAGAAAAATATCCTGAAAGTACACAAAAAGTGTCCAAAGGGAAATAACTCAGAAACGTTTTGTGATTTTATGAATAAAATAATACCACAGTTACATTTACTTTCTGCATACGGCCATTTCGCTAAATTATGTCCCATCAGTGCCGATAAAATCGAAATCTTTTAAGAGTGAAATACATAAAAAATTTTCAATCGCTATTGACAAATGCATATACAGTATACAGACTAGAGGCCCTCAAGAGCCTGTAACTCACCTCGTTCATGGCTGACATAGACAGTCCAAATACCAAGAATGTTAAGGGTCTCATTTTCTAGTATGTGAATAGACCTCGATGTCCTTTGGCCTAATGTGTCAGAGAATGCATTTCCCTTAGGGCCCTATATTAATTCATGGATGAGGCACAGACATCATGAACACTTTTTTAAAAAGGATAATCAGTGGACTATTGTGTCCAAGCTTGGTTCTTATTGGCTATGTAGCTTTAGAGGTAAAGATCTTAGAATACTTTGTCATTGGCCTTTTAGGCCAGGTGAGCTAATAACAACGACATACATGTAGATGTAGCCTAGGCAATTCATTTCCAATTAAGCATAAACATTAAGTACATAGGTCTTACCATATATGTGGTAATCAGGTACAACAATAGTTCCTCCTACACTGTGGTTACATAAACACAGAATTATAATTCACTACACTGTGTTCACACCAACATATAACTAGTAGGACTCTCCAGAAAAAATATGGGCCTGCTTTTTGGTTTTGGCATTTAGATAGAATGCAACAATTCCGGTTATCAATCTGTGATAGAGTTGGCTGTTTGGAGTAAATTTTCTTTTAGATTCTGGGGTTTTTAAATTGATCAGTGATGATTACATTTTTGTTAACATTTTTAATTAAGTACTTAGTTAAAAATGAATATAATTGTTAAAAAATAATAATTAAATATAATGGTTCTTAATTTTGGTATTTAAGATTATTGTTCACATAATTTAAAGGATAGCCTTTTTTTTTTATATCCTTAACAATTTAACTGACTATTTTTTATTTATTTATTTATTTTTTTAGCATAATTATGTCCAACTTGAACTTGCATAAATATTTTAGTTGAGTTATGAAATGTTCTTTATATATATAACCTCATTATGAACACTTAACACTTTATCTTCTATATCATCATTATGTTTCTTACAGGACAACCGGCACGATTTACTTTAAATCACCAAACGTGTCTGCAATATTGATGTATTAAAATACCAACGTGTATTTGTGATCAATAGTGTATTTAAATATTGCTTTTGCACATTTTTTTTCTATTAAAATTCTACAGTTACCTTTTCGTGTCACAACGAAACCCTCCGCTTGTCAGTTTTTTAATCATTCACCAAACGAAAAAACGACAGTAAACGATTACATAAAAGAAGCTAAAAACATGCCTGTGCAAGAGGTGAATGCTCGACATTTAGCATAGAATTCCTTAAAAACCGGTGCTTAGGGCCGTCTTGAGCTTACTGCGAAGTATGACCATTCTCATTGCTGAAGGCCTCAAGGTGACTTAAATATGTAGAGCAACAATAAAAGCATAGATCCTTTTGCTTGTATCTACCATGTATTTGTAGAGTTTTGTCCCATATGCATTTGCTCCATATCCTTTCGTTGTTTATGTAAGACTGGAGTTTGTCTCTCCTGCAGTTGGGAGTCCGTAAAAAGATTCCCCGTGCGAGTAATGTATGCTCTCCCTATATTTATTTGATAGTGAAAGAATTTCTCATATCAATATACTATAATACTTTAAAATTTTGCCATTTATTATTTTCTTAACTTCCAAATATTATTCTGAACATCTGTTAATAGAGTCCACATCTCACTATTTTATAATTTCAAGTTTTCTTACAATCGACTTGATGAGCGTACTGTGTTTGTCTACATATTGTAATCGTCCACCAGCTAAAGGCACTTGTGCTTTTGTTGGACAATGACAGTGATTGCAAGTACTCTTTGCCAGTTTAATTTATGTTTGTTAACGGTCCTGCATCTTTGACCGCTAAAGACATGGATTTACCGTTGTTTGACATTTAGCAAAGAATTCCAATCAAAACGGCGCTATGGCCGTCTTGAAATTACCTTGAGGCAAGAGTAAAGTTCATTATTGAAAGCTTCATGGTGACTTCAGAATGAAGAACAACAATAAAAGCATGGTTCCTTTGCTCGGTACTGCCATGTATGTTTATTGTTTTGTCTCATGTGCATTTACTCCATATCGTTTCATTGTTTATCTATTTTAGTTAAAGTGTACTTGTGCCTGAGGGAATTTTTCATATCGATGCACTATCACAATTTCAAATTTTGGCATTTTTTTTTTGTAATATCATATTGTTATTCTGACCACCTCTTTATGTGCCCACATCTCATCATGTTGTTAAAATGCGCATATGCAAACATAAAATTTACAGTGACTTCAGTATTTAATTATTTATTATACCAAGTTTTCTAACTTTTGACTCGGCGAATACATGTACCCTGTGGTTGTTTAAGTGATGTTATTGTCTTCAGTAAGTCTTTTTGTCGGGCAACCTTTAAACGTAGTTGTTACAACACTTTGCGAGTTAATTTTATGTTTGTTGACAATCTTGCATTCATGGATAATGAACAGAACTGATTTAGCATTGATCGTCAATAAGCAACGAATTCAAGTCAAGCTGGTGCTAGGTGTTGTCTTGAACTTACTTTGAGGTTTGAGCAAAGCCTCGTTGTGACTACAGCATGTAGAACAACAATAAAAGCTTTGTTTCGTCGTGCTTTTGTAGAGACTTTGTAGCATTTGCATTTAATCAATATTCCTTCACTGTTTGTGTGGAATTTTTGTTTCTTACTTGTGCAAAATCCATTCCCTCGGATACTTGTTAAGCATCATTGTAAATCTGCAAATACAAACGCCATATGAATATGCCTTTTTTGTAAATTAATGGATTCTTGGAGTCAGACGAAAAAACAAACCAGTAGAATAAAGGGACCAAAGGAGATTTTAAGAAAGGATATGAAGTAATGAACATGAGGCCTTAACACATATGTAAACCCCAACTGCAATAATTTTATATGAGCTGTATGGCTATTTCGGAAATTATAGCACTAAGTTCTATAGAAGATATGAACATTTGAACATGAGAAACTACGTCATATATATCGTGAACCCCAACCCCTCAATTGCAGAAAATAAATTCACAGTAATTTCGGTATTTAGTTATTGGAAACATAACTTTAAAATATTGATGGACGCAGTTGAGGAATACGCCAAACAAATGGCTAAGAGAGAGAAGGAAAAGATTGAAACACTGTCCGACTGGATCATGTCCATAAAGTCATTGATTGTAGCTGGAATGAGGCGCCTTAAGACAACTATGAGCCCCAATTCAAAAAGCATATTCGATGATCCCGAGATAAAAAAAACATTGTCCTTCCTCCATGACAATTATGTCATCGTACCGCCTGACAAAACAACATCACATTTATCTGCAAAAGACACTACATTGACTGCTTAATGAAGGAGATGGGCATTGACAATTCATTTGGCAACCCCACATACAAACTCTTCACCGTACCAAGGGAGGACATACTTAACAATCACAAATCAGTATTGTCTTCCTTTGGTATCAGTTTGAGTGAAGAGAATAATAACCTGTCTTGTATCTACTGGGTACCCAAATTACATAAATGCCCTTACAAACAGAGATACAAAGGTACCCAAATTACATAAATGCCCTTACAAACAGAGATGCATTGCTGGGTCTGCCAAATGCACAACAAAACCCCTCTCTAAGCTCCTCACTTCATTACTTACTGCAGTCAAAGATGGCTTCAAGATATATAGTGATTAAGTATACTCAACAAGTGGAGTGAATCAGATGTGGATTCTCAAAAACTCAAAAGGCTTATTAGAATATCTATCTTCAACTGAACTCAACCACTGCAACAGTGTCAAAACATTTGATTTTTCTACTCTCTAAACCACTCTTCCACACGATAAGCTTAAGTCAGTACTCTGGGATATAATCCATCAGTCGTTCTGTACTAAAAAGGGTGAAAGACGATATTCCTATTTTGTTAAACATCACACTGATTCACAAAAAAAGTATACAGAGGAGGATGTCATTGCAGCGCTAGAATTCTTGATTGATAACATATTTGTGGAATTTGGAGGACAAGTTTTCGAGCAGACAAAAGGGATACCTATGGGGACTGATTGTGCGCCACTTTTAGCAGATTTGTTCCTTTTTCCGTATGAAGCCAGGTTCATACAAGGTCTAGTTCAGAAAAAAGACAATAAGCTAACCAAATCCTTTAATTTCAGTTTCCGTTATATAGATTATGTTCTTTCACTGAACAATCCTCAATTTAAGGATAACCTTCATCTTATATACCCAAATGAACTCGAAATTAAAGAGACCACTGATACACCATCATCAGCATCTTACCTGGACCTATATCTCTACATTGACAACTCTGGACGTCTGAAAACAAACCTTTACGACAAGCGTGATGGTTTCGACTTTCCAATAGTGAACTTCCCGTTTTTGAGCAGTAATATTCCCACTTCTCTGGCATATGGCATGTACATTTCCCAACTCATTCGCTATTGCCGTGCCTGTAGTTTGTACAGCGATTTTGTCAACAGAGCGGAATTACTGTCTCAAAAACTCATACATCAAGGGTATGTTCAGTCACTGTTGCAATTGTCACTATTGAAGTTTTACGGTCGTCACCACGATTTGACAGACCATTACAATGTTTCTGTTTCACAAATGAGAACAGATAATTTTGGGTAGATCCAGAGTTTGTTACCGGACTGACTAACACCGACTGTGACAAAACCGGACTTTTCACTGGCAGTGTGACGGGTGCCACGCGTGGAGCAGATCATGCTTACCCTTCCGGAACACCTGGTGATACTCTCCGTTTTTCAGAGGGAGTTCACACTGTCAGTGCTTTTGTTTTCTGTGTTGTCTTGAATATCAAATTGTTATTTTTAGTTTTGTCTTCGTCGATTACATTTGTGGTAAAGAGTTGTCCTGTATTTGTCTAAAACTTAAGAGATATACAAACGCTTTTCAAACTTTTACCTTGGTGCTGTTTGAGGGTTAGAGAAGTAACAGGTACCATAGATTTTAGAAAATGACAATAACCGATCAGCAACACAACAGATATTTCAACATCATAGTTTAACTGGCTGTGTGACGGGTGCAATGCGTGGAGCAGATCATGCTTACCCTTCTGGAGCACCTGATGATACCTCAGTTTTTATAGGGGTTCACACTGCTAGTGCTTTAGTTTTGTGGCGTTCTTGTTCATTTTTGTTTATTTGTTTTGTCTTTGTCATACTATCTCAATTCGTGTTGCTGTGAATTGCCGTGATGTTGAATTTGTGATTTTAGAATTTCCCCTTTCCCTTTCTTGCTTCGGTATTCGTTTGCCGATGTATTGATATCAAAAACATATAATGTCACTCGCAAAATGCTTACTACTTCTATCTTTATGAGGTTTTCCGTCAGGAAAACTTCATATAGCTGTCGAAATTAAAATTATCCCGGGTACGAATATGTCTTCACATGATTTTTTGGCGTCAAAGTTGTTCATTTACTTGACGATATCTTTCCTAATGTGACATTGATCATGTATTTACGAGGACAATGTATTTATATGAGCATCCTGCAAAACGGTAATGAAAAGAACACAGGAATATATTTCTGCGGAAGGATCAATGATGTAAACAGGACGGACGCACGTATATAACACAAAACTTTGTTATGTAACATATCATGACAACATCACCTGTACAGCGTTCGTTTCATAAATCGAAATAACTACTTATGTAATCCCAAAATATAAACTGTGAAACAGTCTTAAGGTGTTTTAGGGGGAGGTCATTTGATTTTCAGGATGGGATTGAGCGTTTTTGTAAATAAATAATTTAACCTTAGTGTCAGTAAATATAAATATTCTAACCCCACTAATTCCATCCACTTTACTCTATCATAGAAACTAAACCGTTTGGAAGAGTGTAAAGATTTTCACGAAATAACAATTATGTAGTTTTAAAATGCTTGGAAATCGTATGACTACTCATATATGTAAGGGATGTTTGTTGATCTAAAAAAAACAAACAAAAAAAAACCAAGTATTTCAAATCTACCTGGCCACGTTATCCGTGATAATTTCGGTTTGAAACCAAAATGTATTAGAAATATTGAAAATGGTTAAAAATTGTGTTTCACATGTATGAACTGACGTTGTTTGACTTGTCATTTTCATAAACATAGTTGAGTTGAGAAATCGTCAGTTAACCAGACCAGGCGGTTATCAAGAACGTCATTTGAATATATTGTACGGATTTTGGTGGAAAATCTTTTCAGCCTCCCAGGTGTGATGACAAAATAATTCAGTTCAAAACTTTTTGTCATCAAAATTGTACCTATCCCTCTCTCTTTGTATTTTCTTTGAATATTTTGTATTTTCTTTAATATACCTTTTATTTAGCTGACAAAAGAGTATAACATTCTTTTTTTTTCAACTAATCAGGGAAAACCGAATAACAGTACTCTGTACTTTGATTATCCTCGTTCTTACTAATGTTGTTACTTATGCAAGAAACCGATAAAAAATCCAGAATACTGGGACTTTACTTCAATTACTTACATAAAAGGGGAGGTATTCTGTATGTATCCCTTAAATTGGCTTTCGAATCCAGTGACCTGAGTGTTTTACACGCATACTAGCTTCTCATTGATACTGCCGATGTCTACTAAAATGTAAGCTGATTCTTTACCATACCCCTCTGGAAATTTTATATTTGATTTTTCTTCCGTAGTATGACAGTGTCTTACCAGCATATTAAGCTCTTTGAGCTAGGCGTCAGTTTAGTGGTGAGCACTCCTTGCCCCATCTTTCAAAATTACGTTTTGTCCTATTTCTTTTTTCAAGATTGTGATCATGGAGTATGAAGAGTACATGTACTTGTATTATGTTTTATTCGTATGTTTATTATGCTGAAGGGAAAAGGGAATGGCAAATGAGGTGGTTTTTGAACCCATAAACAAGTTTAACCCTAGCGCTTGTTTTTGATAGTGTCGGTACCAAGTTCGGCTGTCCCGAGTTCCTATCGTTGTTTACGTTCGCTTCCTTGGTTCATTGTGGCATGTAACTGTATTTTGAAAACAATTAAAACATATTAGTCAACATTGCATACATTTTGACCATCCGATATCGTTATATTATTGTCTGGTAAAATAATTACAATAGACTTGACAAAGTCTGACTCTTTCGAAAGTACTAATTTTGACGAAAAAACATAAACCAAACAGCACTACAGCGATACAGATATGCTCCAAGTTCAATCTAAAAGATAACACCTTGCCCACTATGTACTGGGTTCCAAAGCGTCACAAAAATCCCTAAAACATCGTTTTATTTCGGCATCAAGCAACTGTTCTACCACTAATTTATCTATCCATTTAACAAGTGCATTTACCTGTATTAAAGAGTTAGTTATCAAATACTGTGCAAAAACTCATCAAAACTCTGGTGAAAATTACTTTTGGAGTGTAAAAATTCCATTGAAGTTTTAGATAAACTAAAATCAATACAAAGGCCGGTTTCGTCTATTGACAGTTATGATTTTTGTACACTTTATACAACCCTTCCACATAAATTGATTAAATCGAAATTGGGACAACTTATTAAATGGTCTTTCAAATTTCCTGGTCTACAATTCATTTTTGTAATAAAAAACAAGGATTCTTCTCTAATATCATTTACAATAATCATAGTTCCTGGACATGCGATGATATGATTAAGGCACTGAATCTTTTGCTAGACAAAATTTTTGTTCGTTTCGGCAACATCGTCTATCAACAGGTCATTGGAATTCCAATGGGTACAAACTGTGCACCTCTCATTGCAGATCTTTTTCTGTTCTGTTACGAACGAGACCTTATAAAAAACTACAGGATGGAACCATAAAAAACAGTGATCAACTCATTTCATTTTTCAACGAAAATAGCAGGTATATCGACGATATCCTTGCTATTGACAATCCCCAGTTTTTAGACTATGTCGACCTCATTTATCCACAAGAACTGAAACTTACTGCCCATTTCTCGATCTAACTATCATCGTTGACTCTGGAAAAAATAAAACTAAAATTTATGATAAAAGGGATGATTTTGATTTCACTATTACTAATTCCCCCCTTTCTTGATGGCGACGTTCCTGCAGCAACATCATGCGGGGTGTATATATCTCAACTGGTACGATTCGTACGCGTCTGATCGACTCTTGACGACTTTAATGAACGTAACCTTACTAGCACATCAAAACTATCACAACAAGGTTACAGATTTCATAGATTGATAAACACGTTTAAGAAGTTTTGTAGAATATATGAACATTTGGTATCTAAGTATAATGCGACTCGGAAACAGCTTATTACTAAAGGCATTTCTCACCCTCGTTTTTACGGAAATGTTGTTAAAAAATATCAAAAATGATAAAAAAGAAAATCCAGAAAAACTGGGACGTAACTTACATTCTTTACGTAATATGGGATATTGACCGGATATTCTTCATGATTCCGTTAAATTGGCTTTGGGATCCAATGACGTGAAGATTTTACAATAATACTCACTGATACTGCCGATGTCTACTGAAATCCATGATGATTCTTTACCAAACCCTTCGGGAAGTTTTGAGTTTGATTACTATTCCGTAGTGCGACATTGTTTTACAAGCAGACTAGGCTCCTTGAGCTAGCCGGTAGTTTAGCGGCGAGCACTCTTCAACCCATCTTTCTGAAATACGTTTTGTCTATTCTTTCCTTTTCAAGATTGTGGTCTTAGAGTTAGTGGTCTACCTGTATTGGGTTTTATTTGTATGTTTATTATACTATAGGGAAACGGGATTGATAAAGGGGAGGTTTGGGTACCCATAAACCCGTTTAACCCTACCGCTGGCTGTTGCCAGTGCCGGTACCAAGTCCGGCTATCCCGAGTTCCTATCATTATCTATGTTCGTCTTTTGTCATTTTATTGTTTTCTTGTGCAGTTCCTGTTTGATTGTGACATGTGATTGTAATGTTCTGCAATTGTAAGTGTTTCCTGTTATTTTCCCTTCATCAATTGAAAACCTCTGCACCAATCGGAAAAGAATACTTAAATAAGATATAAAGTAATGCGTTTTAAAATTTAACAAATGAAGCGTTGAAACTTAAATCAAGGCGTGACATATCTACCATGAAGTATACATAAATGAAACCATCATAATGAAATATGCAACAGAAGATAATTGAACATTTGCATTTAATCCTTTTTATCATTAATTATGTACCTGGTGCAATTTGAAATAATTATTTTAGAAAGTTTTGCACTATTATGTATTTCACCTTCAAAATACATTGAACTCCTTAATAGTTTTGGCCTTTGTGTACAAAGACAGACCATGCAGTGAATTGTCTTACAAACACGTGCAATTAAATGAATAAAAAACAGTGTGCAAGGCTTGTTTGTAGATCGTTTCATTGTTAAATTTTGATAAATCCCCCAAAATTACGTCTTATCCCTGCAAACATAGCTTGTAAAAATGTATGATTGGTGGGTGAAATACTTATAGACTGTATAGCTTCTAAACATGTATGATTGGTGGGTGAACTACGTATAGACTGTATAGCTTGTAAAATGTATGATTGGTGGGTGAAATACGTATAGACTGTATAGCTCGTAAAAATGTATGATACGTATAGACTGTCTTGTGAAGGAATTAGATATTGCAATGTATTTGACTACACCCACATAGAGATAAATTCAAGTGTCAATCTGTAAAACAACTTACCTTGTTATATAAAATGTTCGACGCTACATTTGTTGAAAAAAGTATACTGGTATAATCGTAGACATAATTTCCATTGGACATTTTAAATAATTTCTTTTCAGTAAATATTCCCTTGTTTGTGAATCAGGTAATTGGTGTTAGAACATTTATATATATATATATATATATTTTTTTTTTTTTTGAAACTCCTGAAGCTATAGTTACAAGTAGCAAGTCGACGTTCGAACCAAAATTGACGCTAGAACCAACATTTATTAATGATTTTTACACGCAGAAAAGAAATTGCCTAAAGGGAAATAAATTTTTTCTCACATTAATTAATTTTTCGTACGGAAAAAACTTTTCCTTTGAGGAAATAAAAGAAATGTTGTTTACCTCAGAGAAAATGACATCTACAACTTTTTTCCTCGCAGGAAAATCACAGCAAAAGTTGCTTCCGCGAAGAAAATTCTACTGTTTCAAATTCTCATTAAGGAATTGTGTTTTCCTTTTAGAAATTTAAAAGAATTGGGATTTACTCTAGAGAAATTCAAAGGCATGTATATTATTTGAAGTAAAATGACCTAATTAAAAAAATAGTATAGCAACATTTGACCATTACATAAAAGATGACAGAGAGAATACAGTATAAAGGTAAAGTTATACCAAAATCAGCTATTAGAAAAGAACTTCAATCAATATATCTGTTTATAACAGATTTTACTTTGTCTAATATTTAGATATTTTGCTAAATATGGCCGCCAACGTCGATGGAGGTGTCGTCTCGTTGGGCGATTTTAATTCTAGCTTATGTGGGATTAATCAGAATTCAAGTGAAAGGATTGTTCCTGGTAAGATCGGTGATGTAAACCAAACAGTTGACGATTCATTTAGGGAGTATTCTCCTCAAAATAGCCAGTTTGTAAGAGTTTTTACAGAGATCGGTACCCCACAATGTTCAAATGTACCAAATGTAAACAATGACCGATTTGAATACCCAGGGTCTCAATGTTCTCAAATGGCAGACTGTATCCCAAATCAAGATTTTATAGCTACACTTGATGATACATTGAAAGATCTGCCGAAAGAACTGTATACTACAAAACTTATCGAAATGACAAATGATTCTGAAAACATTATAACATGGTATCGTAGTATTTTAGTTAGCAGAGCGAAATCTATACAGGGGTGCCCGGTGGGAAAATTGTTCACCCGTAAAAGTACAACTAAAAGCACATCAACTCAAAAATACGCAAAAGATTGCTTTATTCTTTATATGTTTATAAATGGCGATAATACGGGTATTGAGGAAGTTTTTAGAAAAGATGACTGTAAGTCCGTGAGTGAACAGGGTACGAATATTACGAATAATATTCCTAACTCAAATCTTATAGAGTTGAGGTCGACGTTGCAATCAGCTCTAGAACGTATCTCCCAGCTAGAGCAATATGATGAACTTAACCAAAAATCAATAAATCTTCTAAAAACTGACAATGAAAAGTTGAGAAAAGAAGTGTCCGAGATGAAATCAAAAATCGAACAACTATCACCAGTTATTGACCGTAAAATCATTCAGTACGATGCGAATTTCAAGCTTGTAAATCAACAATGTAAAGCAATTGGAGAGTTTAATTTCGATTCATATACTACATGTAGAAAAAAGACTGAATCCGAACTTGAACGCTTTGGTAAAATACAAGCAACTTTACAGAAAACTGTAAATGATATGAAATTGTCTTTACAAAAACCGTATGCTGAAAATGTTTCCACAAAGCCCCCACCAGGCACCCCTCAACTACCCGAATTACTTAAAACCACGCAAGTGAACTCTATTTTATACGAAGTCAAAAGATCAACAAGTACTAGTGATACGCGTGAGCGTTCACCCGTGAAACAATTACAAGGTGTGTAAATTTTGCGGGAAACCAGACCTTTTTAGACTTTTCAAAGATTATGCATTGCAAATAGAGAATACAACTTATACCGATACTAATAAAAACCCGACTTATAAGATTCCTGTACGATATGATGGAGTAACGGGAGACGTACAAACTACAGATGACAATTTTTTCACGGGCGTTACACGAAAACGCACCGCAAGGTATTATCTCTCCGGAATCGATTCCAAATCAACGAGATCGGGAATTATATCTTATCTCGAAAAGAACAACGTTCATGTAACTTACTTGAGACTATTCAGAGCGAAATATAATGCTAGAATAGTGTCTGCTAAACTTAATGTTGCCGAATATAGTGCATATATAGTCGAAACTCGCAGTTTTTGGCCGGAAGGCGTTAACTGTCGGAGGTGGTTAAGTAACTACGAGTGGAATCAACGGGTTTCCGATGGTCCTGATGAAGAGAACAAATATGCTTATAAATAAACTTTTGATAATGGGTTGTTTTAAATACATAATTTACTTGATTCTCCTTTTGTTAGTTCTGTCTAGTATAAAGTTAATATCTTGGAACGTAAGGGGAATAATGTCCTCTACCTTATGTTTAAACAATTTATTAAACGAAACAAACTGTGATATTTGTGTAATTTCAGAGCACAAGCTCAAAGAAAAATCCTTGCGTTATTTGTCTACAATTGAACAAGGCTATAATTGTATATGTAAAACAGATTTTTTGCCAGATACATATAATGCACAACACGGCAAAGGTGGTATTGCTATTTTATACAAAAATACACTTCAGTTTTCATTAAATGAAATTTCTGAAACACATTCTGAAAGAATAGTAGGATTAGAAGTAAAAAACCAGTCTCAGGGATCTACATTTATTTTTGGGGCTTACCTACCTTCTGATGAGTCGATAGATAATTATGTTAATCAGTTAAACGTATTAGATACATTAGTTTCTCATTATAGTTTTTATGGTAGTGTAATTGTAGCAGGGGATCTGAATGCTAGTTGTCTCACGAAGGACACACACTATTCTAATAAATATAAATCAAATGAACTGAAAAAATTCATAAAAAGACATAATATGTCATTTGCAGGTGGTAGTATTAAACATACAGGGCCAGATTATACGTTTATAACAAAGAAAACTATGATTGATTATTTTCTTTTTGATAATAGTACTTCTAAACAAGTGAAATCGTATGAAATTCTTGATGAGGGCACAATCAGTAGTACTTCGGACCATCTACCTATTATTGTGGAAATCTGTCTGTCATGTACACCACATATTGTACTGAATTCCAACATTAAATCCCCTGCATGGCATAAGATAGATGATAATCAAATAAAGTCATATCAAACAAATGTGCAATCTCCTATTGATAATTTATTACAAAAAATAAATACAGAAAATTTAGACGTTGATGTTATAAACAGTGAACTAGT